>CM028130.1:1146557500-1146810000 GCA_016271365.2 Neoceratodus forsteri
GGGTATCAGGAGTGAGATAAGTCTTTTTCGGATGACTCAAAACTGGGGGTGGTGGTGGATGGGGAGGAGGGGAGGGTGGCCCTACAGGGGGACCTGGAGGCTCTGGAAAGGGGGTCTAGAAAGTGGAAGCTGAGGTTCAATACAGGGAAATGCAAGGTACTGCATCTGGGAGCCAGAAACCCAGGCAAAGTGTACACCCTGGGGGAGGGAATGCTACAAGTCTCAATGGCTGAAAAGGACCTGGGGGGGTGGTGGTGGATGTCAAGATGAACAACTCTGAGACTTGTAGGAGGGCAGCGGCCAAAGCTAATGGGATGCTGGGATGCATTGCTAGGGGGATTACCTCCAGAAAGAGGGAAGTGATACTCCCTCTGTATAACTGCTTGGTGAGGCCGCACCTCGAGTATTGCGTGCAGTTTTGTAGGTCACACTTAATGAGGTACACTGAACTCCTGGAGAGGGTCCAGAGGAGGGCACCCAAAATGATCTGGGGCCTGGGGGACAGGCCCTATGGGGAGAGGCTTGAAGAGCTAAATATGTACACATTGGAAGACAGAAGGGACCAGAGGGACAAGTTAGAGGTCTTCAGGTACATGAAGTGGTTAAATAGGGGAGGAGCAGTCAGGGTGCTCTGAAGGAAGATGATGGGGGGGGCAACTAGAGGGCATGGGTGGAAGCTGGGGGGATTCAGGGGAGAAAGGAGGAGGGGCTACTTCACTGAGAGGGTGGTAGAGCCATGGAATGTGCTGCCAAGGGGGCTGGTGGAGGGGTTCAAGAGGGAGTGGGACAGGTACAGGGGACGGTTCTGGAAGCAAAGTCCTGTGCAGTAGGAATATTCGGGACTGGGAAGGGAGAAGCCAGAGAGGGCAAGAGGGCAGTAAATTCAGCTCCCAGGGCAGAGGCTGACCAAACAAGCAGACACGAAAGACCGTTAGGCCTATTCTGCTGGCATTTTAGTACGTTAGTATGATAGTTTCCCATTTCTTTAAAATTTGCATTCCTGAAGTCTACAGTCCTCATCTTAGTGATTTTTTTCTTTAGCCCAATCAGTATGCAATACCACACAGTACGGTGATGATCATTTGTATCTAGAGAACTACTCACTGTAACATATGTAATGCTATTCCTGTTTGTAAAAAACAGGTCCAGCACTGTCCCATCTCTAGTGTGTTCTGTAACCAGCTGCCTGAGAAATACCCCCTGTAGGGCATCAAGAATAGCCTGACTTTTTGTTGTAGCTGCAGCCAGACTGACCCAGTCTATAACCACCAGATTAAAGTACCCTAAAAATCAATACTTCCCCCTTGCTTCCTATTTTGTTAATAACCTCCTCTGAAGCTCTAATTCCTCCCCGTGTCAGTGGTCTGCACACACCACCCCATGTCAATAAAGGCCAGTGTTTAAATAAAGGAGTAGTGTTGGTGTTTGTCCTACTTTTGGGATAATGACTTCTAGCTCTCCCTCCTGTCCTGCTCCCCTAGTGCACCTCAGGATCCACTTCCCATTCCTCTAGGCCCTGGCACCAAGTAGGCATCTAACCTGCCTCTCTCAGCCCCTTCATATTCTCAAATTAACCCCCCTCACAACTGAGTCCCTCACCAGAATTTGCTCCCTCCTCTTGTGTTCTCGTTCTCCCTCCTTGGAGTCTCCACATTGGAGAACCCCTACATCATCTTTGGTGTCTACCACAGGTGCCTCCTGCTGGCAGTCCCATCCCACACAGCAGCACAGTGGCACTGGTTCTGGAATGTGCCACTGTCCCATCACCGCCACCCTTCCAGAGCTCACCATAGTCCAGCAGTTCTCCTCCTCCTCCCTGGCATTCTCTGAGGTAATGGTGGCAGACTTGGTGGCCCCATCCTAGCCAACTTGGCCTGGAGCATAGCGACCTCCTCCCTCAACCTAGAGAGGTGTGTGCAGATGGGACAGCACCACAACCTCCAGAAGGTCTGCTTGAAAATCTGTCACCCCACAGCCACTGCACTGCACCACTCCCAACATTCTCAACTTTTATTCTCCGTGTTATCTGGAAATACTTTTGTAACATTTACCCTTAATCAGTTGTTTCTAATTTTCCCCTTTTTTTGTTTCTATTTGTGTTCCCGTGTCCCTTGTTTAAATCTTTTTATACTCCTACCCTGGACTGGTGTTGCTCCTATTCCCAGTTTTGCCTTACCTTTGACCCTCCACCTTTCCTAGCAGTGACTGTGACACAGAAGTGAAGGTGCCTTGCCTTAGTCAACTGGCAGAGTTCCCCGCTTCTCTGCTTCCTTCTGCTGATGCCTGCCAATGCCAGTTACCAACATTCCACTGCCTTGCTGTTCCACTCACTTACTGGGACACAAACGTATATAGCCACTCTACTATGAATTGCTCTGACAATGGTAAATGCTCAAGGATACCACGTACTCATTCTAAATATTCTGATGAATAAACACATTTTTATGTTGATTGCACGCATGCGCAAGAAACATATTGCGGCAGCTTTCACCAGAAGCAGGTTGTTGAGGCGCAGCACTGTTGTGGCCAATGCCCCCACAGCCTGAAAAGGCTTGGCCCACTTCCCCCAATGCCGTGGCACACTGCTACTGACACTAGTTCGGCCAGCGTGCCACCAGCTTGTAAAAAATTAGCCGCTGCAATCAGGGGCCCCCTCGTCATTGCAGCATCAGCCATTTACTGCAATGAGGGAGTTACCCATCATTGCAGGGCGGAACCTTGAAATATTGATATTGTTTATGAACATGGTGGCAGCTTGCCGTCGTGTTCACAAACAATATTCACCTCCTCACAAGGGGTGCCCAATCCCCCCGGCAGCATTGCCTCCCTCCTCGTGTTTGTCTCTGCCGACTGTAATCAACCCCATCGGCTTCAGTGCCAGAATAAGAGGTGCCATGGGGAGCCCACCCCATCGGCATTATGTAACCCTCCACTTTTGTTGTCTGCCGATGGGGTGCCTAACTTCGCTGGTACAATGTAACACTCCCGCCCCTTTTTCTTGTGTGGCCGACAGGTGCCCAATCCTTCGCCTGCTGCAGCTGTCCCCAAACATAAGACTCCATTGGCACACTGGGAGCCCACCCCAGCATGCCACATGCCCCTGTAAAAGTACAAAATGGTCCCATGTCGATTTTTTTTTTTTACCTGTAAAACGGAAACGGCCCCTTGGCGTCTCTCTCTGCCCCCCTCCCACAACCCACACCTACCACTGCGCACCCTGCCTCCACACACCCCACTCACCCCATACTTACCTCCGGAGTCTGGCGTGATGATCTCCGGTGGACCGGGAACACATCTGCACTCTTCAAAGCAGGCCGCGAACTGAGGAAATGCTGGTAAGCTGTATAATGGAATAAATAGGGTTTTTTCAACTTTGATGCATATCTCAGGCATTTTTTTGAATTTTGGCACCAAATTTTCAACATGGGGTTTTTGGGACCCCTCCTCATGAATTCTGGCACTGTCATGGTGTTATTCAGCCCGAAAGGTGATTACCGTCACTCGCAGAATCCTCTTTGGGACCTCATTAACGAAACAACAGTGCCAGTGTTCATGAGGTGGCCTCAAAAAGCCTATACTGCAAATTTGGTGGGAAAAATTCAAAATGACTGTTTCACGAAAAGTGTGTCGAGTTGCTATGCAAGCATCGTAACTTTGTGAATTTGCAATATTTTCACACCAGATTTTCAACACTGGCATTTTTTCAGACCTCCTTGTGAACAGTACAGCTGTCATTTTCCACATCCTGACCAAAATGTGTTTTCGCACTTCCGGCGCAGAATAGTGTGGTCGCTGTGGGAAATCAGTGTTCAGGACAGATTAAGAAAATGACAGTGGTACAGTTCATGAGCAGAGGTCCTAAAATGCCTATGGTGAAAATTCTGTGATGATACTCCATAAAATGACTGTGTTACGAGCGTGCATTGCTCAGTTTGCACGCATCCTCATAACTTCAAGAATTTATAATATTTTCACTCCAGATTTTCAACATTGTCATTGTTCTGCACCTCCTTATGAACAGTATAGCTTTCATTTTTCACATCCTAGCCAAAATGCGTTTTCGCAGTTCCGGCACAGAATAGCGTGGTCACTGCGGGAAATCCGTGTTCGGGGCACATTATGAAAATGACAGTGATGCTGATCATTAGCAGAGGTTCTAAAATGCCCATGTTGAAAATTTGGTGACAAAAGTCCATAAAATGAGTGTGTTACGAAATGTGCATTGCGCAGTTTCCACGCACGCTCGTACCTTTGCAACTTTACAATATTTTCACACCAGATTTTCAGCATGGCCATTTTGCCACACCTCCTTATGAACAGTGCAGCTGTCATTTTTCACATCCTGGCTGAAATGTGTTTTCGCTCTTCCGGCGCACAATAGCGCAGTCGCTGTGGGAAATCAGTGTTTGGAACATATTAAGAAAATCATACTGACACTGTTCATGAGTAGAGGTCCTAATATTCCTATGTTGAAAATGTTGTGATGAAACTCCATAAAATGACTGCTTTACGAGCGTGTGTTGTGCAGGTTCCATGCACCCTTGTAAGTTTGCAAATTAGTAATATTTTCATGCCAGATTTTCAACACTGGCATTTGTTCACACCTCCTTAAGAACAGTACAGCTGTCATTTTTCATATCCTGGCCGAAATATGTTTCCTCGCTCAGCGCAGGAATACTGCGTGTCGCTGTTGAAATCAGTGTTTGGGACAGATTAGCATTGTGGGTTTGAAGCGGGTGACTGAGTTTAACTGAGCTCTGTCAGGACCGGGCCAGGATTTCTTTGTGGGCAAGAAAAGGCAGCAATGCATGCAGGGCTGAGTACAAAAGGGCAGCCTGCAGCGTTGGGAGAAACAGAATGAGCGAGTGACAGAGGGGGAGTGAGTGAGCTCAACAGAGCTGTATCATGACTGCTGCAGATTTCTTTGTGGGCAGAAAAGGGTGGCAATGCAGGCAGGAGCTCAGTACCTAAGGGCAGCCAGCAGAAACGGAACGAGCGAGTGAGACAGGGGGAGGGAGTGAGTGAGGCCAACAGAGCTCTGTCGGGACTGCTGCAGATTTCTTTGTGGGCAGAAGAAGATGCTGACAGAGGCAGAAGCCAAGTACAAAAGGGCAGCCTGCAGCACCAGGAGAAACAGAATGAGTGAGTGAGACAGGGGGAGTGAGCGACCTCAATGGAGCTCTGTTGGGACAGCTGCGGATTTCTTAGTGGGCAGGAAAAGGTGGCAATGCAGGCAGGAGCTCAGTACAAAAGGCCAGCCTGCAGCGCCAGCAGAAACAGAACAAGCGAGTGAGAGAGAGGGAGTGAGCAAGCTCAACAGAGCTGTGCTGGGACTGCTGCAGATGTCTTTGTGGGCAGAAAAAGCTGCCAACGCAGGCAGGAACCCAGTACAAAAGGGCAGCCTGCAGCAGCGGGAGACACAGAATGAGTGAGTGAAGGAGGGGGAGTGAGTGAGCTCAACGGAGCTCTGTTGGGACTGTTGCGGATTTCTTTGTGGGCAGAAAAAGGCAGCAATGCAAGTGGGGGCCCAGTACAAAAGGGCAGCCTGCAGCAGCGGGAGAAACAGAACGAAAGAGTGAGAGAGGGGGAGTGAGTGAGTGAACTCAACAGAGCTGTATTGTGACTGCTGCAGATTTCTTTGTGGGCAGAAAAGGGCGGCAACGCAGGCAGAAGCCCAGTACAAAAGGGCAGCCTGCAGTGCTGGCAGAAATGGAACGAGCGAGTGAGACAGTGAGAGTGAGTGAGACCAACAGAGCTTTGTCAGGACTGCTGCAGATTTCTTTGTAGGCAGAAAAGAATGCCAACAGAGGCAGAAGCCCAGTACAAAATGGCAGCCTACAGCGCCAGGAGAAACAGAATGAGCGAGAGAGATGGGGCAGTGAGCGACCTCAATGGAACTCTGTCGTGACAACTGCGGATTTCTTTGTGGGCAGGAAGAGGTGCCAACACAGGCAGGAGCCCAGTACAAAAGGGCAGTCTGCAGTGCTGGGAGAAACAGATTGAGCAAGTGAGAGAGGGGGAGTGAGTGAGCTCAACAGATGTCTATCATGACTGCTGCAGATTTCTTAGTGGGCAGGAAAAGGCAGCAACATAGGCAGAAGCCCAGTACAAAAGGCCAGCCTGCAGCCCCGGCACAAACGGAATGAGCGAGTGAGAGAGGGGGAGTAAATTACCTCAACGGAGCTGTGTCGCGACTGCTGCTCATGTCTTTGTGGGCAGACAAAGCCAGCAACACAGGCAGGAAGCCAGTACTAAAGGGCAGCCTGCAGCAGCAGAAGAAACAGAATGAATGATTGAGAGAGGGGGAGTAAGTGAACAAGATCAATGGAGCTCTATCGTGACTGCTGCAGATTTCTTTGTGACCAGAAGAAAGCGGACACAGGCAGGAGCCTAGTCAGCAAAGGGCTGCCTGCAGCCAAGAGAAATGGGATGAAAGAGAGAGGGGAGTGAGAGCTCAACAGAGCACTGTCGGGACTGCTGCAGATTTCTTTGTGGGCAGAAAAAGTGCCAACAGAGGCAGGAAACCACTACAAATGGCAGCCTGCAGTGCAGGAGGAATGGAATGAGCGAGTGAGACAGGTGGACCAGAGCGAGCTCAACGGAGCTCTATTGTGACTGCTGTGGATTTCTTTGTAAGGCAGGGCGGCAAATGCAGGCAGGAGCCCACTAAAAAGGCAGCCTGCAGCGCCAGCAGAAACAGAATGAGCGACTGAGAGAGGGGGAGTGACCCACCTCAACTGAGCTCTGTCGGAACAGCTGCAGATTTCTTTGTGGGCAGCAAAATGTGGCAATGCAGGCAGAAGCCCAGTACAAAAGAGCAGCCTGCAGCACCAGGAGAAACAGAATGAGCTAGTGAGACAGGTGCAGACAGCAACCTCAACGGAGCTCTGTCGGGACAGCTGTGCATTGCTTTGTGGGCAGAAAAAGATGACAATGCAGGCAGGAGCCCAGTACAAAAGGCCAGCCCGCAGCGCCAGCAGAAACGGAACGAGCGAGAGAGAGGGAGTGAGCTAGCTGAACAGACCTGTGTCAGGACTGCTGTAGATTTCTTTGTGGGCAGAAGAAGCTGCCAACAGAGGCGGGAGCCCCGTACAAAAGGGCAGCCCAGCCTGCAGCGCCAGCAGAAATAGAATGAGAGAGGGGGAGTGACCCACCTCAACAGAGCTCTGTGGAGACAGCTGCACATTTGTTTGTGGGCAGAAAAAGGTGCCAATGCAGGCAGAATCCCAGTACAAAAGAGAAGCCTGCAGCACCGGGAGAAACAGAACGAGCAAGAGACACAGGGTCAGTGAGCGAGTTCAACGGACCAACGCAATCAACATTCGGCATTGACAAATGTTTGTTTTTTATTAAAATGTTTCACCAGAAAGACACGCTGAGCAACAAGCTGTTCGTCTCCCAGTGCAACCTGTGGGGTAGGGGAACATGAGGACAGTTTAAAGAGATTTGGTACACAATATGTTTACAGTAGATTACATTCAAATACTTTGAGCAGACTGTACAGGAGTAATGAAATAGCGGGATGCTAACAGTTTTGAACTAGATAGATACTACGCCAATACTTTTGCACTAGATAGAAACAACAACACAAAATAACATTTAGGCATACACTAGATATAACTGTGCAGCTAGAAGATGGCTGAATAGAATTGTTGTAGTTTGATCTAGGGAAGTTAGTGAGGAGTAAACACAGGCAGAACAGACTAGCTAAGGTATAACAGAAGTGCAAGTTAACTACCAGTGCATTAGAGGTTAGGGGACAGCCATTGCTAGGGCTACATAAGGGGAGAAGGGAAGGTGAGAGGTAGTTATGACGATCGGCAGAGAAGTAGGGGTGGTGGAAGGAGGAGGCGAAGGAAGAGGTATGAGGAGAGAGGTCTGCTGGAGCCTGACCCCTCCAGTATGCAGAGGACCCTGCCTACACAAGGCAGGGGTCAAGCACGACAGGAAGGGAGCAGGTTGTGGCAGCGAGAGGTAGAGTACAATAGGAGGAAAGGAGGTTGTAGGCAGCGAGGGGGAATAGGCTTTGGAAGAACAAAAGAGAGTGTGAAGGTGACAGAGAAGAGAGGCCGAATCCCAGCCCTTCAGGATGTGGAGAAGTGAAGGGAAGAGTTGGGTTAATGGTGTAAGGGTAGGGTAGGGTAGGGTAGGGACAGGCCCTTGGTGCAACTTTGAAAGATTGAGAAATCACATTAAGAGAAAAATGGAAGGTCTGAAGGGAGGGAAGCAGGAGATTAAATACCTCCAGCTTCATTATCTGCTCTGCTGCTGTCTCTTGTAGCCAAATAAAAAGATGCACAACAGTATTCAAGCAGATGCTAGGCTTTGAAATGACAGATCCAGAAACAGAAAGTTTGCCCTTAGGAATCTCCCTCTGCTGCTATCCACTGTGGCTGCTGTGTTCCTACTCAAACAACTTCCTGGAGTTCCTGCTAACACTGCTGCTGATTCACACACACAGTAGTTCCTTTCAACAGCAGATGCTCAAAGATATCACATACTCATGCTAATAAACAAATTAGTAAATAAAAAAATAAATACCTCCAGCTTCATTGTTATCTGTTCTGTTGTTGTCTCTTAAAGACAATAAAATACTGTACTGTAGCATTCAAGAGAATGCTAGGCTTTGGAATGACAGATCCAGAAACTTTGCCGTAAGAAATATCCCTCTGCTGTAACCCACTGGGCTGTAGCAGCTGTGTACCAGCTCAAACAAGTCCCTGCTACCACTGCTTCTGTTTAACATAGTTCCTCTCAATTTTAAGACAGTTAATATTCATTAGCTGAGAAATGATGTTGCTCTGATCAGTAATATTCATGAGTATTCTATTAGGGGCGGGGCTATGCTTAGGTTTCTAAATCTAGTTTATCACACTGAGAAAACAGCTCAATGCAACCAAATGTAGGAGAGCCTAGGATTACGTTTCTAGATCTGGCTTATTACAATGAGACAACAGCTCAGTGCAGCCAAGTTTTAAAACTGTTTTTTTTTTTTTTTTTTGCATGACAGTTCAGCAAAGCTTTGGTTCTAATTCACATTCTGTAAAACCCCAGCATCATTAAAGGAAAATGACATGCAAAAATGATAAATTAAAAATACATGTTGTGCACCGGGTTTTTGTTTATCTGATGATCCCTAGCATTCTGTTACTTGTGTCTAAAACAAGACTTTTTTGCTACTTTTCTTGGCAAGTTTTATGACCCCTTGGTGTAGCAATTCTGGAGGCTTTAGTGTGGCCATTCAGGTTCCTTTTATTGCCTTTGATATGTTGGAATTTTCCCAGAATTCCTATGGGAATGATGAGAATCAGACCTTGCATTAGAACTAAGAGCCCATGGGCCAGATATTCAAAAATGGGCAAAGTGGAGTGCAAAGTTTTGTGCCACACTTGCCTATTGCCCATGACTCCAAGGATGTTATATTCAGCTGGATAGCACACCAGCACTCATCGGTATCCGACTGAATAAAGGGATATTTCGGCACAATGCTAACTCAATTAGTGCTGCCTCGACATGGCTCTGGGGCATACACAGAGTAGCATCCTCGAACCCAATTGTGCCGGTAGCTCCTGGCACAATATTCAGACATGCCTATGTAAAGGAGTCCATTGTGCATGCAAGGCACTAAGGAGCCATTTTCATACCCATTATGGGCTCATTTGTATGGGAACCGGTGGCAGGTTTGCACCCCTGTGAGCAGCTCTACCCCACCCCGATTGCCCAGTTGTGTAACATGGACATATTCCGTGGTGTCTAGTGGCATCCCCGACCCTTGGATAGCCATCCCATAAATTGTGACATATGTCCCTGGTGGTCACTCCCGCCCTCTGATCACTGTGCCATATATTGTGTGATAAGTCCCTGGTGCCCAGTGGTCCACCATCCTGTGATCACCATCCCATTGTCTGAAATAATATACCATGGTGGTCCATGGTTCCCCCATCCTCCAATCACCATCCTGCAGTCATTAGTAATATATACTCTGGTGGTCCATGGTCCCCCATCCCCCAATCACCACCCTGTAGTCTGAAATAATATGATATGGTGTTCTGTCATCCCTCTGCCCTCTGATCACCATCTCATAGTCTGAAAAACATTGCCCTGGTGCCTAGTGGTCCCCCTCCAACTTTCCAATAACTGGTCTATAAACTGAAAATAATATTCCCTGGTGAGCAGTGCCCCTTCCCCCCCATTTCCAATGCCCGGTCCCATTCAATATATACATTCCCCTGATGCTAGTGGTAACCCCCCACCAGCCCCATAAATTACAACATAGTCCCTGGTGCTAGTGGTACCCCTCACCTGCCAATCCTCCTTCCTGTGGCAAGACTGATCTCCTTGGCATCTAGCAGCCCTCCTTGCACTGCTGGTACAATACAAATTACCCTGTCACCCCATTGATGCCAGTGCCAAGGCTCCAATATGGTGAATGGCACAGCTCTCCTCTTACCACCTTGGCTGGCTGCCGTATGGACAGTTAGGGAGCATGTGTCCTATGTATTGTACAGGGCAAGTGTCATCTGTACTGTACAGGGTGTGTGTGACCTGGGTACTGTACAAAGACAATACACAGACCACACACTCCCTCAGCAGTACAGATGTACACCCTGTACAATACATAGGATGCATGCTCCTTGACTGTCCATATGGCAATAGGCCAAGGAGGAGAGAGGAGAGCTATGCTGGTCACCATATCTGAGTTGCGGCACTGGCATCAATGAGGTAGCAGAGTAGTTTGTACAGTGCCATGACTCCAATATGGTGAATGGCACATCTCTCCTCTTACCACCTCTGCAGGACACTGTATGGACACTCAGGGAGCGTATGTCCTATGTATTGTACAGGGCATGTGTCATCTGTACTGTACAGGGTGTGTGCTACCTGGGTATTGTACAAAGACAATACACAGGCCACGCACTCCCTGAGCAGTACAGAGGACAAGCACCCTGTACAATACATACCAATGCATGCTCCTTGACTGTCCATATGGTGATCGGCTGAGGAGGAGAGAGGAGGGCTATGCTGGTCACTATATCTGAGTAGTGGCACTGGCATCAATGGGGCAGCAGTGTAGTTTGTACAGTGCCGGTGGTGCGGGGAAGCCACTAGATGCCAAGGAGTAAATTCTTGCCACTGGAAGGGCGATCAGTGGGAGTGGGATATCACTAGTGCCAGGGACTATGCTGTCATTTATGGGACTGGTAACTGGAGGGGTGGATGAACCACTGGAGCCAGGGACTGCATTGTCACTTATGAGGCTGGTGATCAGTGAGTAGAGGGTATCACTAGTGTCAGGGGAACTAGTATATTGAATGGGGCTTGGTATTGGAGATCAGGGAGAGCACTGGGCACCAGGGAATATTATTTTCAATTTACAGATCAGCAATTGGAGGGTGGTGGGACCACTAGGCACCTGGGTAATGTTTTTCAGACTACAGGATGGCAATCTGAGTGGGGGGACAACGGACCACCAAGATATATATTTCAGACTATGGGACAGCAATTGGAGGATGGTGGGGACCAGGAATCATCAGTATAGACTATGGGACAGTGATAGAGACATAGAAACATTTATGCCAGCAGATAAGAAACTCTTGGCCCACCTAGTCAGCCCTATTTTCCCCTACCTACTGTGCCACCACACACCCTACTCAATCTCTGGTCTTCCACCTCCCAACCCCCCATTGCCTTATTTCTAAGGTCCCCTTGTGTCTACCCCAAGCATGATTGAATCCTTCTACCATTGTAACACCCACCACCCCAGCTGAGAGACTGTTCCAGGAGTCCTTCACCTTTTCTATGAAGAAGTATTTCCTCACATCTCCTTTGAGTCTTCTCCCCAGCTTCATAGCATGACCACTTGTCATTGAACATCTTTTTCTGTGTAAAATGCTACCTTCATGTACCTTCTTAATACCTGTGAGGAATCTGAACATTTATATCATGTTCCCTTTTCCCTCCATTCCTCTAGAGAGTACATATTTAATTCCTTGGGTCTTTCCTTGTAGGGCTTTTGATGCAGGCCCTGCATCATTCTGCTTGCCCTCTTTTGTACCGCCTCCACCCTATCTATGTCCTTCCAGAGGTGGGGCCTTCAGAACTGGATGCAGTACTCAAGTTGGGGCCTCGCTATCGATCTATACAGGGGTAACACGACATCCCTCTTTCTTCCGGTGATACTCTTCTCTATACACTTAAGTGTCCTGATAGCTTTCCCCACTGCCTTATCACACTGCTTTGCTACCTTCAGGTCATCAGATATGATCACTCCAGGTGCCTTTCCTGTCTGTGGTTGCCAATACCTCCCGTCCAATTGGTACATTGTTCCCCAGTTTCTGTGGCCCCAAGTGCATGATGTTGCACTTTTGTGCACTGAAACCCAGTTGCCAAATCCTTGCCAGTCTTTCAGCTTTTTCAGATGATCCCTCATTCCCCCGTCCACTGTGTTGAAAATTTGTCGATAATCTGCGAACAGACATACTTTCCCTTCCAGCCTTCCTGCAATGCTACTAATAAACATATTGAAGAAGACCAGGCCAAGTATTGACCCCTGCAGCACCTCGCTGGTCACCTTGCCTTCTTCAGAGTGAACACCATTTACCACCACTCTCTGACTCCTGTAATTTAGCCAACGTCTTACCCAGTTTACTGCTTTTGGATCCACTCCTAGGCTGTCCAGCTTGTTCACCAGTCTTCTGTGTGGAATGGTGTCGAAGGCCTTACTGAAATCTAGGGAGGCCACATCCACTGCTTCACCCTGATCCACTTCCCTGGTTACCCAGTCAAAGAACTTGATCAGGTTTGTTTAGCAAGATCTCCCCCCTGTGAAACTATGCTGCCTCATATCCTGCAATCCACTGGTCACACGCTATTTCCCCAAATCCTTTCTCTCAGTAGTGATTCCATTTACTTTACTCACCGCTGAAGTCAGGCTAACAGGTCTGTAATTTCCTGCCTCCTTCCTTTTATCACTTTTGTGAAGTGGGACCATGTCTGCCCTCCTCTAGTCCCCTGGAACTTCCTCCATAACTAGTGATAGGCTGAAACGGGCTGTCAAAGGTACAGTCAGTACCTCCTTGAGCTCCCTCAGTATCCTAGGGTGTGCCTTGTCAGGCCCCACTGCCTTGTCCACTTTTAGTTGTGCTGATTCCTTGAGGACTCTCTCTGTAAAAGGACTAGTGTACACCTCCCATCCTTTAATGCCCTTGTCCCTTATCTGTGGCCCGTCACCTACTCCTTCCTCCATAAATACAGAACAAAAGTATTTGTTCAATATGTCTGCTTTTTTTTTTGTCCTCTTCCTCAAAAAAAAAAAGCTCCTTCCCTTTTAGCCTCCTTTGGTCTTCCTCTTTTCACTTACATAGCTAAGGAATGTGTTAACCCCCTTTTTTATTTACTTGGCAATATTTTCCTCCATTTGTGCTTTTGAAATCCTAACTGCTATCACTGCCTCCCTTTGTTTCTCCTGTTATCTCTCACTATCCTCATCTTTCTGTGTCATCTTGTTCCTTCATAGATCAGAGGACATGGACAGCCAGGGTATTTATTTCAGACTACAGGATGGCGATCAGAGGATGGGGAGGCCACTGGACACCAGGGACATATTTTACTTCATATAGGGATAGGGATCGGTGGACAGGGGGCCACTCAAAGCCAGAGGGCAGGTGTGCTCCCACCACCGCCAACTTGGTTGATGGCTGCAGTGACTCCAGCAGCCACTAGGGTTGCCCGGAGTAAGTGGGGCTTTTGATCAATGTTTTTTGTGCTGTGCAAAGTGGCCTGTGCTAACCACTTTGCACAGTTCAAATCCGCTAAATGTCATGCTGCAGCAGTATTCCTGTCCCCCCTCTCCCTTTGCCAATCCCATACATTATTTTTTTGTGCATGTGTTAACCCTGTTAGGGCACACAAAAGCCTACTTTGAATGTTGCACACGGGTGCAACCTCCAGGCAAACAGGGCTGAATATCTGGCCCCTGGATCCTAGCTATAATCTAGTCACATAAACTAACTGCAACTGCTTGTGCAAGTTAACTACTTTGAAAATGTGTTTCCCCCTCCTCCCCAGCAGAAAACAAATTTATCTAAAAGCCAACTGTTGTTATTCTAGATGTGTGGTAATTTTCTTTGTAAAGTACTGCCATTTGGAGATAATAAAGCCAATACACCTTTGAGGGACTTAGGTCTAATTTGCATAATCCCCAGAAGCATTCTGGGAAAATTCCAACAGTTCAAAGTCAATAAAACTGGCTGGGAAAAGCAACAAAACAAAATGAAACACAGTCATTTGGTTCAGCTTCATGTCTCTGGAGTCACTTAGAAGATGTTATTGTAACATCTTCTTCATCTGCCTCTTGTAGCACAGCCTCAGCACAGACCATTGTTGAAATGCACCTGACAGAGCCCAATATCAGCTGGAATGCTGATCCTTTGAAATACTGGAAACCCAAACAAAATATGTGGCCTGCTTTAGTAAACACTGCAATGAAGTGCATGAATTGCCCTCTGACTAGCATCTATTCAGAATGATTATTCAGTGCAGCTGGTTATGCCATTACTGACAGACAATCCTGTTTGACACCAGAAAATGCTGAGCACCTCACGTTTCTCAAAGTCAACATTCCTCACTTTAATTTCAAATATGATACCTGAATAAAACACACACTGACTGCTCTGACCAGGCCTTATGCACAAAATACTTTCAAGAATTTGTGCCTGTGGTGAAAATCGTTTGTGAATAGGCTCTGCTACATGAGGCAGCAATTAATTGCAATAAGTCAGGTCAGGATGGACTAGGCCAGGCCAGCTACAATTACAGCTAAATTGAAAACTGGGATTCCTACTGCTGATTTTTTGTTTGTTTAAGGACTGTTACTAGCCTGTATTTGCTCATTCTAGTAAAAAAAAAAAAGAGAGTAAAATTCCGTTTATTTGCTTCGTTTTAGCCTAGCTAGACCCCTTAATCTTCCCATTCTCGCCTTTGTGTGATTTTTTTTCTCCCTCCACAAGTTCTTAAATACACCTAAACCACTCCCCCTTCTGTGCACCTCCTTTCATTGGCCATCTTGCCCTACACAAATTTAAAACTGCAGAACACCTCCTAGAGTGCGGTCCTGCCCCACATAACTACATTTCTAATAGCCCCTTGCCTCACCACTCCCTCCTCTCCCCCTTCATAAGGCTAACCATGCTAATTCTCTCCTACTACTTCCACTGAGAACCCTCCAGGGCTCCCAGCTCATCTGCCACAAGAACCACGGCCACTGGGCGGGTGACACTTCCGAAGCCGCCACCCGAGACCACTTGCTCAGATGCTAGACCCCGAGAGATACAGCAAAGCCACAAATTTTATGCCCACACACCCATCCCCTTCCCTGACCATTATTATATAGACCTCCTTGCCACTCCTGCCACTGGCTTTCCTACAAATCTATCCTGCCCACTTCCCTAGGATGCCCACAGACATATAATTTTCGGCTGCCACTTCAGGTTCAAGTGTCCCATTCTAACTAACCCACCGCAGTTTCCTCTACTACTCATCTCAGATTAGACTTGTGACTTCTTATTACTGTCCCTAGTTGCTGTGTCATAGTAAATTCTCCTTGCTTCCTTCAAGTGGTTTCAGTGCCTACATCCCTTTGCTGACCCTGTGGTATGTAGCCTTAGCTGGGGATACTTCTTAGATCAGGTTTATGACTTCTTGTAACTATCTCTAGTCGCTGTGCTATAGAAACATCTCCTTGCTCCCTTCAAGTGGTATCGGCACCTACAGTATATCCCTTTTCAGACCCTGTGGCGCGTAACCTTACCTGGTGATACCTTGCCCAGATTAAGCCCTTACAACTGTTTCTCTTTCTGACCCCCAGACTTTAACCATGGAACTTGCAATCTGGCTCCACCTATTTACTGCCTTATGCACCATAACCTTATTAAGGTACACGCCAGATGGAATTTACCCCAAAGAAGACTCATATCCCCTACCACAAGAATGTCTATTCATGGAGTCCCTATACAACTTGTGCTATGCTCCCAAGTTGTTGTACCCATTTTCAGCTGAGTCTCCCTCTCAGACAGCCACTGGCATCTTGTTACCTACCCAAGGAATGTTTCCTACTTGGCCCAGTGCCTGCATCTACAGGTGTCATATGGCTAGGGTCTTAGCATGTGTATCACTAGGACTAGACAGTACAAAGAATAGGTCCTTGCATTCCTACGCCAATACTTCCACTAGCCAAAGAAGGTTTAGTTCTTCCAAATTACCACTTGTTGCCCTGAGGAAAGTTGTACTCCTCCTCTTGCTATGCTAAGGTAATGTTAAACTTAACCCTGGTCCTATACAAGCAATTCCTTCACCGTCCAAAGTCCCAAAGTATAAAGGTATCAGCTTTATGCATGTTAATGTGTGTAGCCTCTTAAAGAAACTCACCTCAATACAGGCTTGGGCTATCCACATGGAGCCAGATGTACTTGTCATATCTGAATCCTGGCTTTGTCCATCCATGCCAGACAAGGAGGTCAATATCCCCAACTATCTGTTATTCAGAGCTGATAGACTAACCAGAGGTGGTGGTGTAGCAATCTATATTAAGGACAAGTTTACGGTTGCTACCCTCGACACTACATCAATTGCCAATGCCTTTGAATGCCTGTCCTTAAAAATCAAAATATCTACATCAATGGTCCTCCGTGTCACAGGATGTTATAGACCCCTGTCCTCGGGGTCACAGCTCCTGTCCCACCTATCATCTACTATGAGTACCGACACAATGGAAACAATTATACTAAGGGACCTTAACTATGACTGGCTGCCAAGTGCATCTTTTCCATTTAAATCCTTCTGTGACTCTCATGGGCTCTCTCTACTTATTAATGAACCTACTCATATCAGTAAGAAAAACCCTACAAAAAGTACACTATTAGATGTACTTCTAGTAAGCAAACCCCATTTCTTCTCCCATGCTGGGATCTTTTCTGCTGATGTTAGTGACCATTGCTTTATTGCTGGCATAAGAGCAGTCCTTAAACCAATAGCCTCAGCAAAGTTCTCTACCAAAAGATCAAAACGGAATTTTGACCCGCTTGCATATATCAATGACCTGAAAGCCTCCCTGCTTTGGCAGACCTTTTATTTAGCCAAGTCAGTAGAAACTGCATATGCCATTTTCCACAAAATTGTATCCAGTGCTCTTAACACCCACGCACCATTATTCAAAACCCAAATAAAGGCTAGAAAGTAATGTTGGTTTACAGCAGACAGCAAGGCAGCACTATTAAAAAGAGACAAGCTCTGGAAGCTAGCACGCAAATCCCACAAAGCCGAAGACTGGCATCTTTTCAGAACAGCCAGAAACCACTATACAAGGCTAATTTGGGAAACCAAGTCCAACTTCTATCACTCTGAACTCGACACTGCCTCCAACTGCCCTACCAAGTTCTGGTCCACGATAAAAAAAACTTTCTGGTAATGCCATAGGAAACACTCTCCCCTCAAAATTTTTTTCTGACAATGTAACTATCAACAACAATGAAGAGATACTACAAGCCTTCGACAATCACTTTACTACTGCAGGGCTAGCTTTTGATAACTCACCTGCATGCAACCTATACTCCCAGCTTATCACACAACCCTCAGAATCTAGTCCTTCAGATACAGTCTTTTCATTCTCTCCTGCCTCACTGAAAGAAGTTGAAGATCTCCTCCTCCAGTTGGACACCAGAAAAAGTGCTGGTGCTGACACCTTCTATCCATACTACCTAAAGATTGCCTATCATGTCTTGGCCGTACCTATTACGCATCTATTTAACTTGTCCCTTTCTCAAGGAACTCTCCCCAAACTGTGGAAGACTGCACATGTTATTCCGTTGTTTAAATCCGGAGACCCCTGTGATCTAAACAACTACAGGCCCATCTCCCTTCTCCCGGTACTATCAAAACTTCTGGAAAAAATCATGAATGCCCAGCTGAAATCTTTCATAGATGATACTAACCTGCTAAACCGAATGCAATCTGCTTTCAGAACTGAATATAGTACAATCACGGCCCTGGCCAAGGTGACAAATGACTGGCAGCATGAGCTAGAGAACAAAAAATTTGTCTGCGCTGTTTTTCTAGACCTAAGTAAGGCCTTCAACATTGTCGACCACAGTCTCCTTCTTTCTTCATTAATAGCTATTGGTCTAGATTCTACCTTCTTGCGTTGGTTCCACAACTACCTTTCTGATAGGCACCAACAGGTCAAGACCAAAGGTGAACTCTCCCCCTCAAATTTGTTAAAAAGAGGCATCCCGCAGGGATCCATCCTGTGGTCACTCCTATTTGCCATCTACACCAACAGTATAGACTCAGGCATCAATGAGGCAAAAATTAATCTGTTCGCAGATGATACAGTGATCTACCTAAGCTGTACAATTCCTGAAACTGCCTGTAGCGACCTGCAAGCTGACTTCAACATACTTCAATACCAGCTCCTTAGTAAAAAATTGCTACTTAATGCCAAAAAGACAAAGGCAATGCTATTTAAACCTATTAACCATGCATCCTACCCTGCTCTACCCCCCATCACCACCCTCCTAGGAGAAACCCTAGAATTTGTGTCGAAATTTAAATACCTGGGGGTCTGGCTAGACTTCAAACTCTCCTTTGCAGACCACCTGGAGGATTTGTTAAAAAAACTGAGGCAGAGACTAGGTCTCTTCTTCAGGTTAAACCGCTTACTAACTACAGAGGCCAAGAGACAGCTAGTTCAGTCTACGTTCCTCTCCCTAATTGATTACATCGACTTTATATACAGCCAATGTGCTACTTCATACCTCAGTAAATTGGACATACTTTACCACAGAGTCCTGCGCTTCATCACTCATCTCCCCTTCTCCACCCATCACTGCTCTTTATATGTGGCTGTAGGTTGGACCTCCCTACATTACAGATGAAATAAAAATGCAGCTCTCTGGACATACAGAGCGATCACTGGCAAACTTCCACAGTACATTGTTGATTGCCTGACTCTCAATATGCCTGGAACATATGCCCTAAGAAGCTGTTCACTGATTTCTCTGAAAGTACCCAAAGCCCTAACATGTTTTGGGAGAGCTGCCATAGGATTCGTTCTACAGTCACTCTGGAATGTGCTACAGAAATCACTGAAACTGAGGACTCCTGTTAGTATTACTGTGTTTAAGTCCTTATACTCAAAATACATTACAGAAGCCTGCAACCTTCCAACAATCCTAGCTCTGGAATGTGCTACAGAAATCACTGAAACTGAGGACTCCTGTTAGTCTCACTGTGTTTAAGACCTTATACTCAAAATGCATTACAGAAGCCTGCAACTGCTTCCAATGATCCTAGTTTACTTACACCCCCTTCCACATCCTCCCTGCTTTTCCCATCCTTCTTCCTTCTTGTATCAGTGCGTAACTTGTCCCTGAGCCACCTACTTATCTACCGCCCTAAATCTCACCCTCCCTCACCCACCTATTCCTTGTATACTCACAGCATCTCATTCCTTCACTCCTAGTATTAACCCAGTTCCAGACCCCCCCACTGGCTTCCCCTCTCCCGATGCATGTCTCCCCTTGATACGCCTGGGTCTTTTTAAATTGACTGTGTAAGTCTCTTCACTTGTAGCATCCATTTCGACTAATCTCTTCACTGGACTATAATGCCTTTACCTTACAGGAATACTAAACCATGTATGCTGTTGTATCTGGTATACATTTTTACTAACTTGCTACCCTATTGTTATGTATACCTTTACCGACTGTCTTTTACCTGAACCCAAATGTATTTTTACTTATCCTGTCTATTGCAGGCATACCTGTACTGTTGTACTCTTTCATCTACTGTCTATTTGTCTGTATATAAATGAATTGTTACTTGACTTGTTTAATGCAGGTCCACCTTGTGAATGAGGTTGCTCAATGGTGTTCGCCTGGATAAATAAAGAATTTGATTGAATTTGATTGACTAACTATGATCACATGAGCAGCACAGAATAGGAAAAAAAAATAACATCAGTGGGTTCAGAGTCCAAATACAGCAAGCAGCTGCATTTCATGTCACAAACTTACTTGGTGGTACCTGGTACCACTATCTGATCTGGAAGGTAGGGTACTGCTGTCTACTACCACTACTACTACTACTACTACTATTACTATCAGTTTTTGCCCTCACGAGTACTTCTTAATTATCACTTGTTGTCCTTACTCCAGTCCTACTCCTTACTACTACTACTTGTCACTTTTTTTGCCCTCAGCAACTGATCTTGAGTCCTGATTGTACTGTTTTAAGTTTTGTACAGTCATGGCTTAGCAGATGCCTGAAAGTTCAGAAACTGAATACGCTTTGTGTATTTCTCATGTCCCCAATATTTGGCTGCAAATACTTCACAGAAATAAATGCTACTAAATTGAAAATTCATATAATTTCTTTATTGTTTGTGTGTGTGTGTGTGCATGGTATGCTAGCCTGGTTACATCTCACTTACAGTAACTGGGCTGAGATTATTACATTAGCATGCACCAAACAGGAAAGGGATCTTGGGGTTATCATCTCTGATGATCTTAAGGTAGGGAAACAGTGTGACAAGGCAGCAGGTAAAGCAAATAGGTTGCTGGGATGCATAGGCAGGGGCATCACCAGCAGGAAAAGGGAGGTAATGATTCCACTATACAAGACACTAGTGAGGCCCCACCTGGAGTACAGTGTACAGTTCTGGAGACCTTACCTACATAAGGACATAGACAGGGTAGAGAAGGTTCAGAGGAGGGCAACAAAGATGGTACATGGATTACATCACAAGTCCTATGAGGACAGGTTGAAGGAATTTAATATGTACTCCCTGGAGGAGAGGAGGGAGAGAGGGGACATGATAGAGACATACAAGTATCTTACAGGGAAGAACAGGGTGCAAGAATACACTATTTGTAAGTGAAAAAGATGTTCTAGGACTAGAGGGCATGGGATGAAGTTGGAGGAGGACAATTCAGAGGAAATGTGAGGAAGAATTTCTTCACAGAACAGGTGGTGGACAAGTGGAACACCCTGCCTGTGGAAGTGGTGGGGTCTGAAACAATCACAGGATTTAAGAATGCATGGGATAGACATACCGGAATTCTGGAGGTCAGGGGTAAGGGGCAACAGAGTTTCAGGAAAACATAAACTGAAGTTACAAACTCAAATGGGCAGACTGGGTGGGCCATAGGCCCTTATCTGCTGACACTGACTATGTATCTATGTATCTATGTATTACTATATTTTATTTGTGGTACTTACATTACTTGGCAGTGGCTGGCAGCAAACAATTTTATGGCAATAGGAAGGATGTCATTGTGTTGTGTTGTGTGTGTGTCATCAGGTGGTAGTGGCAAACTTTTTTATGACTTGCATTACCTGCAAAGAATTTTCTGTCCAGATTTGGCCTATTTACCCCTTGGAAGAAATCCAGGCATTAGAAACATAGAAACATAGAAACATAGACTTTGACGGCAGATAAGGACCGCTAGGCCCATCTAGTCTGCCCATTTCCCTATCTACAGGATAGGCTGCAGATCCTAGTTAACCAACAGCCTATATCTTCCTGCCCCCCACAAGAATTGCCTTATGTCTGTCCCACGCATTCTTGAATTCTCCCACAGTTTTAGACCCCACAACTTCCTCAGGAAGGCTGTTCCATGCATCAACTACCCTCTGTGAAATAATACTTCCTCACATTGCCCCTGAACCGCCCTCCTTCTGTCTTTAAATTGTGTCCCCTTGTTCTTGCAAGTCTCTTTTTCTGAAAGATGCTACCCTCTTGGACTTTGTTGATTCCCTTGAGGTACTTGAAAGTTTCTATCATGTCCCCCCTCTCCCTTCTTTCCTCAAGGGTATATATTAAGCTCCTTTAGTCTCTCCTCATACGGCTTCTCTTGCAGACCCTGCACCATTTTAGTTGCCCTCCTCTGGACTGCCTCTATCCTGTCTATGTCCTTGCAGAGATGGGGTCTCCAGAACTGGACACAGTATTCCAGATGGGGTCTCACCAACTGTCTGTACAGAGGGATAACAACTTCCTGTTTTCTGCTGCTGATGCCTCTCCATATACATCCCAGTATACCCCCGGCCCTCCCTACTGCCTTCTCACATTGCTTGCTAACCTTAAGGTCATCTGATATGATTACCCCCAGGTCCCTTTCCTGTTTTGTTGTTGTTACTACCTCCCCACCCATTGGGTATTCTTCACCTGGGTTCTTGTTTCCCAGGTGCATTATTTTGCACTTTTTTGCATTGGATCAAACTATTGACTATATTTTGGCACTACAGTGGGGGGGAACTATTGACAATGATTTGCTAATTATACCATAAAATGTACAGTATCTGCAGCCCAAAAGGGCACTTATTATTCCTTGGAAGAGATTCAAGCAATGGAGCAGACTGTTGACATTAGTTTGTTTATTCAGCCATGGGGGAGACTACTGGAGATAGTTTAACATTCCAACAAACTATTAGTGCTTTGGGGGAGCAAAGTGCTGCTGTTGGGCCACGTCTTGAAGATAAGCTGAAAAAATACCAATGAGATTAATGAACTGCCTTCTGCTTTCATTGAAATGTAAGAAGTATTATCTAAGACATAGATATTTTAGCCAGGTTTTTTTACTGCATTTTGTTTCTCTGTAGTGTATATCTTTAAGATAAATAAGGCTTTGTAACCAAGCTATTTTTACTGTATTTCACTTCTCTGAGTATATCTTTAAGATAGATAAGGTTTTTAACCAACTTATTATGTTTGCTTGCACGCAGCGCAAGAAACATATTGTGACAGCTCAGGAGAGAAGTGGGCTGTGGAGGTGCAGCAGTGTGGTGGCCAGTGCCAACACTGCATTTGTGGGCTTAGCGGTGTGCAACCAATACAGGCCCAGTGTCCTGATGATACTGGTTCTGCAGAAGTGCACCAAGTTGAAACATTTTGGCCACTGCAATGAGGGGCCACCTCATCATTGCAGCATCACCAATTCCACTGTAATGAGGGAGCGCCCCATAATTGCAGGGCATGACTTGCATACCAAAATATTTCTGTTAGCCCCACTCTCTCCATTTTGGCACCAGGAGTGCCATTAGCCCTCCAACTGTGTACTATCCACCCCCGCTCCCTGTCCCAGCAGCCGAAGTGAAAAAGACAACCTCCCACTCCCTCCCACCACATGCTGTTCACCCACTCCCTCTGTTCCCATACCCCAGAGTGCAGGTACACCCTCCTGTTCCCTCCCACTGCCTGATGTCCACCCCGCTTCCCATTACAGCAGCTGACGTTAAAAAAAACCCTCCCGCTTCCTCCCACTGTGTGCTGTCCACCCCGTTCCCTCTGGTCCCATACCCTGCAGTGCACGAACACCTCCTACTCCCTCCCACTGTGTGATGCCTGCCTGCTCCCTCTGTTCCTGTACGCCAGAGTGACACAACAACCTCCTGCTCCCTCCCACTGTGTGCTGTCCACCCCGATCCCTCTGTTCCCTTACCCTGGAGTGGGAAAAAAACTCCCGCTCCCTCCCATTGTGTGCTGTCCACTCTGCTCCCTCTGGTCCCATACCCCGCAGTGCACGAACACCTCCTGCTCCCTCCCACTGTGTGCTGTCCGCCCTGCTCCCGCTGTTCCTGTAGTCTGGAGTGACACAACAACCTCCCGCTCCCACCCATTGTTCTTTCCGCCCCGCTCCCTCTGTTCCAGGGCCACGATGCTACTCTGCTGCTGAGTCCCCATCTGAAGGACATTGATTTGTCTGTCTGTCTTGGACCTGAGAGGAGAAGAGAAGAATGCTGGAATGCCTGGACTGATGTCCCCCCCCGCTGTCTCCTCTCCTCCAGTAAGTACACTGCCACACAGGGAAGTTAAGTGACATGCTCAGGGTGACACAGCATGCGATTGGGGGCTATGGGATTCAAACCCAGGTCTCCAGATTTGCAGCTCAGAGCCTGTTAGCCTTTGCTAAACTGCTACCTACCAGGTTTGGTATTTTGGTTCTTTTTAAATTTTACATTTGCATTATTTGTTTTGTCTGCCCAACATCTCTGAATCCTATTTTATTTTGATTCTGTTATGATCAGGCAATGTGCATATTATAATATGTTATATTCAGATCAGCAAGAAATACACACTTGGACTCCTAGAGATTTTAATTTGCTTTTTAAGTGTTTGACCCAAGGTAAGGTCACATTCACAAATTGACATAGGGTAGGAATATGTAGTAGCTCTCTCAGTTCAGAAAGCTACTACATATTCCATGTCCTACTGCATGTCAGATTGTTGTGAATGTGACCTTACCTTGGGCAAAACACTTAAGGACCAAGTTCAAATCTCTAGGCGTCCAAGTGTGTATTTCTTGCTGATCTGAAAATAACATTATACAAGTTTCAGCACTGACTTTTCAACAGTGAAAAAATCAGAGTCTGAACCAAAGGGTCTTGACCTGAGAACTGTGTCTAATCTCTTTGTTGTTGCCAAATCTTGAATTCAGTGCTCAAACTTGTGGCTGTATGACTGGTTATTTATTTTAATTTGAAACCAGAATTAGATTTATTGTAAGTGTATGTGGGTTCACAAAGCTATGTTCTGCTCATGCTGCCAGCCTGCCTCAGGCTTCTAAGTTCCTCATTTGGAGTCCAAAATGTTATGTTTCCTGCTGTTCTCTGGTCTTGCATAGAGACAAAAGGGAGTAGAGGCACTGTGGGGGTACTGGCAACACAAGCGGAGAGAAAATGGAGAAAGGAAAATAGAAATAGTATAATGGTTTATCTCTGCCTATCCTGCCTGCTGAGAAGTACTGTAGAATGGCTGAATATTAATTAGTCCAGTCACTGTACAGTACATACAGGGTATGAAATTCGTGAAAAAAAGTACATGCCAACTTGGGAATGTAAGAAGAAAATGTACATGCATGCTGCCCCTTAGTTAACATAATTTTATATGTCATCTTCACTGGACCAAGCACTTTCGTTTTCATCACCACTAGGGCTGGCAGAAGCAGCATGCAGTGACAGTGTTCTGGAACCATAAGCTTTGGTAGTGGGCCTTCTTTTGCCATGTTTCCACCACAGTGATATGGCACCTTTAGGGTTATAGTCACTAAGCTGGGGTCCATTGAGAGATATAGACATCAGGTCGTGAAGGGTGTCTGGGCGTAATCCAACCCTCCAGTCATTTTTTATTCTTCCCATTAGAGAGAAGCCTTGTTCTGCAGCAGCAGTGTGAACAGAAATCAGGAGAATGATTCTGACAATGGCCAACACATTTCGAAATTGCTGATCCTGCACATCCGCAAGAATCACTTACTGCCACAATTTCAGAGACTTACAACTTTCGACAGACAGCAAGTGGAGTATGTGCTTTTTTAAGTCTAGCCACTTCAGCAGTACCAAAGTAACATCAACTCCACGAGATTCTAGGACCACTTTATAGTGATCAACAATTGTTTGAATTGCTTGATCTCCATATGTTTGAAGTGCCTCTGTGGATGTTGGCCAGGACTGAAAATTTAAAACTCTTGTAGCTAGTAGCACTTTAGGGTCGTGAAGGACTGAAAGCGAGATTCAATGTGCTGTGACGTTTTCTGAAGAATTTTTTTGATCTCTGAAATTGTGGCTTCTACAATGTCTGAAGGAGCACCTGATCTGTGCCTGCTAGTTTCATTATTTAAGTCAACACTGTTGTACTGAGTTAGGTTCTCATTTACAGATGTAATGTTATGCGATGAAAGTTTCTTGATTCGAAAGACCATTTAGTTTTTGAATTGTGCTTCTACTCTGCTGTGAACTTTTTCAACAGTGGCATCCTCTTGCTGAAAGCACAGACTAAGAGCAGATAAGTAACCAAAAAGCACTTTCAGAAAGTTCATGTAAATAACACATTTTAAAGTCTTAAGCACTTTAAGTATTCCTAGTGCTTTTTGGCCATGATCCTGTTTGTTTGTCAGTGACACATGTTCAAGGAGAGGCACTAATGCAGCCCAGTTCTTTTCAAGGGCAGAAATGGCCCATTCTCTGTGTGAAAGCCACCTAGTGCCACCAGTATTAACTGGTTTGACCACATTAATATTTAAAAGGGATCCTGTTTCCTGTAGGCCTTTCCAACTTTTTGGTGACCTGTGGTAAAACGAGTAAATGTTCAGTAGAAGTTGTTCTAATGACTTGTAAAAGGGACAGTCTCTGAACGAATCCTTTACAGCAAGCTCTAAATGATGTGCACAGCAGTGTATGTCAATGAGGTGTGGGCACTGACAATCTTGCTTTATTCGTGTAAGGACACCTGAAGTGCTCCCCAACATTACAGGAGCACCATCAGATGTCACACTTATCAGCTTATGTTTCCAACCACCATCCTTTAAACCACCTTCACTCTCTAAAGCATCAATGACAGTATTTAAAATGCTTTCTGAATTAGGGACACTGACTGGTTTCAGTGCAAGAAATTGTGTTACAGGTAGGCCATTTTCAAAAACACGTACATAAATGCCCTCCTCCTCAGTCACACTTTTATCTGTGCAGGAATCAACAAGAAAAGAAATGAAGTCATTGTCTTGTAGTAGACTAGCAGTAGTGCTTTGAATATCTTGGGCAATATAGTGAATGAAGATACGGCATTGCTTGTCACTACTGTAACTGTGACTCATAGCATCATCCCCATGATTTCTTCTTTGTAAATCTATCAACCCAGGAAAATCCCTGAAAGGCCTTTCGGTTCTAGCAATGTAATATGCAGTACAGAACAATTTACAAATTTGATCCATTTCTTTTTGTTCCATTAATTGTATGGATTTCTCTATTGGTCTTTCTCCAACTTTTGTTTTATTTGCAATGTATGCCTTCTCAGCATTTTTGTGTGCTACAGACACTTCATGTGCTGAGATAATGTGTACTCTAAAAGTACTGCATCCAATTCTGAAATTATTTTTGCTTTGACTTTTATCATAATTCTGACACCATGTACAGAACATTGCACATTTATCTGTGTCATAGGCAAGCCACTGCCTGCCTTTTTTCCATGACGCTTGAAATTTTCGAACTTTTTGGGCCTTAACTGGGTTTTCAGTATGAGTAGCATCACATGTGGAACCATCAGTGGTTACAGCAGTTTGACTGTCTGGGCAAGGAGGTGGTGGAGTTAGTACAGCAGCTGAAGTGCTTGTGGTGGTGCTAGTTCTTGCTACTGGGGAATCCTCAGCTCCCACAGTCTCATCACTACGCTTTCTCTTAAATCCAAATTTAAAAAGACTCATGGCTGCAGTGCTCTGTGCTCGTGGGCATGGCAGCAGATAGCGGTGCAGACTGGTAGCACTAAGTGGCTTGCACTTGCACAGAAGAGTAACAGAAGTGATTGTCCAAGCTAGGCTGTTAGGATATGCTACTGATGCTAATTTTGTAAGTTAATACACAGAGAATGTTACTTTGTGTGCTGATGTTAACTTAAACTTAGTTGTCTGTGAATTGATTCAGTTGTCAATAGATGCACTGTCTATGCACAAGAAAAACTGCCTGTGTGTTTGTCTCTTTGCTGGACAACAATAATAAAATAAATACAACAAGAAAAAATGTGTGTTGTCCAATTTATTTAAGTACAGGTGGGGCGGTGGTGCTTATTTGCTCATATACAGTTGCCCAGCCCAGCCCTTTATGGCTTCAAATAACCTTAATTTTCCCTTTTAGAATTGGCCCAATAAATCCCAAGTAGCTTTTAAAAAAGCTGTCCAGGCCTTAACAAAACCTTTTTAGATTACTTATGGAATGGGATTAACAGGCTTTACTTTAACAATAATAACTCAGATCAGATCCCAGTATTTAGCAGGTGGTAGTCCAACCACAGAGCAGCTCACTCAAAGTTTAACTAGTCTGTAAGACGCTTTTAACAGTAGATCTCTGCTGTCTATGGATTTTTAGGGCAGTCCACAAGTAGCTGGAAAAAAAGCTTTTAATAAATGTTTTTTTATAATTGATCCGGGATCCCTGAAATGTACAAAGTTAGATCACTCAGAGTAGGTAGCTTGTACAAAAATATTTGATACATCATTTCATTTTTTATAACCAGTAAGTACAGCAATCCCTGCATTTAGATTTTAGTTGGTCCACACTACAGTAGCTTGCAAAACAGCTAGTTTAATACATGAAAACAAATCCCTGGACTCTGAATTTACATTTTAGTTAGTCCACCACACTCAGATGAATATATATTTTTTTACATCAGTCTCCACTCCCAAGCAATTTCTACACAGCAGGGCAAGTGCAGGCAGGCATCACCCCTTCTCAACCTTTTATTGTTTATTAGTTAGACATAAAAGACACTGACAGTAATTACTGAGTACTACTACTTGTTTTACAACAAGAATAGCTGCCCAGCATGTTACTGTTAGTATAGTAACTAGGTGAGTGAGCAAGTTCCTTTAATCATAAAAACGTCTTAATTCTTAAAAATATTATAGTCAGTGTCACACTGTCACCCAGCCACCTTAATATCCAAGAAAATATTTATTTTATATGGCCATGTAGCAACTGTAGATTCCTTCACAGTTTGTTTTGCTGTAATCTGAGTGGTCTCCTGAGACTGAGTCCCCTTTCTCTCTATGTATTTGCCATTACAAGTTACTAGTACTGTCTCAACAAATCCAGCACAGAAGTACAACAGAATTATTTACTTTTTGAGCACTTTTAATTTATTTTGCTGGTTTGGTAGTGTATTTAGAGAGACAGCTTAGTCTTCACTCGGTGTCTGCACTGCTTCACTAAGAGTCTGCAGTCAGTGTCCCATACTCCCTCTATTACAGACTGGCTGCCTCTGGTTTTCAGCTAACAAAGCAATGCAGAGCAGTTAAGCAGACTTTTATTAGAGTTAGAAAACATCTGGACTGTGTCTGCTTTGCTAGTTACTGTTCTTTTTTTTACCCTAGGTTTGCTTTCTTTCACTATCTTTTCTCCTGCAAATTTCCTTCCCTCCTGAGTCCAGATCCTCAGTCTCACAGAAACACTTGTCTCCTCTCTGGCTCTCCCCATTTACTTATATTTCCTCCTTTCTGCACCTACAGATTTTTCTTTTTTTTTTAAGTTATTGCTTTTTCTCTGATTTACTTTCCCTCCTGATTGGAGAGACCCTCGCGATCTCACACAAACTCGCTCCTCTCCTTCTTGACTGCCCCTACTTCCTTATATTCCCCACCTCCCATTTGTTATTTCATTTACTGAATCAGGCAACCAGCATTTGAAAAGGCTGGCGGTAGCAGACAACTGCTGCAGCACAACCTCTATGCCCGAGTGCAAGCCATAGAATGGCGCGCTATGCTGGGTCCTCGCGTCACGCTGTCTGGAGGGGCTGGGTGACTAGTTCACAAAAGGGGCACCTATTGGTGCATCTTCATGCTGCAGCCCACCTCCAAGCATGACCGAGGGACCCCTGAAGACCTAATTGGCTGATCTCTGTGCCACTCAGTTGTGTGGGTTGGCTTGGCACAAAGCTCCTCTCCTCCTCGGGTGAAGTAGACAGGCAGTCAGCTGACATCCAGAAGATCACACTCGTGATCTGCTCCAGAGATGTCAGCTCTGCATCTGAGCTCATCGGGTAACTCCCCTGCTGCCAGGGAAAGTGAAAAAAAAGTCAAGTTCTGGAGATGGGGAAAAAAAATGGAAGTCTTCAGAAATACCTTAGGTGCCCAAAGGGGCAGGCACTTAACAGCTGTAGGTGTCCTGGAGCAAAAGTGCCTGGCCTGGGGCACCTAAGGTATAGGAATTTCGCACCCTGAGCACATATGACAAAATTGATAACCCCCTATCCTATAAATATGGACTGAAGCCCATCTGATGGGTGGAAAGCACATACCAGTATAGCACATGTAATGTACAGTAAGAGACAGGCATGATTTGTTTCTGTCCTGAATCAGCAGCCTTACTACTGTACCTCTGGCACAGCTGTCAGTGAGTGAGATGTGTTCTAAATGCAACTTTGCAAGTGATAAAAGTGCTATAAAGGAATGGGATAGATCTATAAGTGTAATTCTTGCATTGCCTCAAGTCCTCTTTTGTCTGGTTGCAGGGAGTGCCTACTATTGTGTGGTACATATAAAATGGGAATCTCAATCAGTGCTGGCTTGTGTATTTTTGCTTGCTAGCTATTGGGAGCAGTATAATTCAACAGCAAATGCAGATGGTACTTTTCGCTGGCTAGTGGGAACATAGTTTTATTACAGTACTACAAATGCAGACTGCATTTTTGCTGTCGAGTGGTAACAGTTTTATCAAACTGCATTTGTTTTCTGTATAGTGGGAGCAGTTTTATTAAACTACAAATGGAGACTGCTAGTCATTCAACCTGCCCACCTCTACTTTCCCCATATTTTCAAGTCCATCTATGATTTTTTCACATTTCACTTACTCCTAAAATGTGTGTTTTCGTGACTGAAAAGTGTGGAACTGTAAAGGGGGAGCATGACTTGAAGCTACTGTTTCATGGGTTTTAAGGTTGCTGTTATGTCATAGCCCAGTCTGTTAGTCTGAAAACTGTTTGTGGTGGCATGGCTAGTGGTGTGGGAATGATCCTCTGTGGGACTGGCTGCCTTGATGTGATACAGAGGCTTATCACAATGCAATATTGTGTGGCTAGTGATTTGATTTGGTGGCATGGCTAGTGGTGTGTGAATGGATCCCTGTGGGATTGGCTACATTGATGTAATACAGAGGCTTGTCACAATGTAATATTGTAACCAAAAGCCAGTCTGTTAGTTTGACAATTGTTTGTGGTGAGGTGGCATGGCTAGTGGTGTATGAATGGACCTCTGTGGGACTGGCTACCTTGATATGGTACAAAGGTTTATATCAATGCAATATTGTAACTACAAGCCAGTCTGTCTAGCATGGCTAGTGGTATGTGAATGGACCTCTGTGGGACTAGCTACCTTGATGTGGTACAGAGGCTTGTCACAATGCAATATTGTAACCGAAAGTCAGTCTGTTAGTCTGAAAACTGCTGGTGGTGTGGCTAGTGGTGTGGTGGCATTGCTAGTGGTATGTGAATGGACCTCGGTGGGACTGGCTACCTTGATGTGGTATAGAGGTTTGTCACAATGCAATATTGCAACCAAGAGCCAGTATGTTAGACTGACAACTGTTGGTTATAGTATGGCTAGTGGTGTGCTAAGATATACAACAGAGAATGACGCTTGTGGCGGGTGAAGAGGGCACAATCAGGGCATGGACAGTGGGGGGAAGTGGTAGCTGGGTCAAACAATGGGGGGTAACAGTGAGTCCACTTGATGTGCAGATCAGAAATTCCTGGCTAAACCCCACTCTTGTTTTCTTAGATACTGTGGTTGCCATAACAACTTGCCCCGTACAAACGCAGCCACTGCCACCCTACCTCCTTCACTGACCTCAATTCCGCCCCACAGAATTGAGCAATTATATTGAGTAGCAGGGCTGGTTGTAATTGACTAACTGTTCCCAGAGGCTAGGACCATGGAGCATGCAATGTAAAGAAAGAATAAGTGAGACGTAGCCATGGCTTGTGGGAATCCATTCTGGACTAGCAGTGAGTCACAACATCCTTTTTCTCATTGTCACATCTGTGACTCCGATTTGCACCCCCTGCCCAACGTCCTGCTGCTGCTGCAACCGTGAAGACCTGAAGGGACCACAAAGCATCTTGGCACAGAAGGTAAGGCAGTGGGAGGGAGCTGTATTTATAATGGTAGACAGTGCTGCTGATGGAGCTCTCTACCTTTGGTGATGTGTCTTGCGCAGCCCTCAAGTTCAGTGTTTAAACCCTTTCTGATGGAGAAATTTTGGGTTTTGCATTGAGCAGGCCCCTTCCCACACTCAAGTGCAAGAAGGAGAAAATCAGATTGTGTCAATAAATGTATTCTTAGGAAAATATTTTTAATGCTAGCTCTTCTGCACAGAGCTGCACTTGAGACACCCATGAAGTCTGATGGTATTTATATACAACAGCCTGAGGCTATGATTTGGAAGAGTGAGTGAGGTGTGTGCTTTTATTTCCTCTACCTTTTTTTAAACACTAGTTTAAATTTCACTGTGTAGAAAGAAGACAGATGCACATATATTTATTGGTGAAGTGAAAGCCAAAAAGTCTTGGAGTTAAAACAGGTCGGGTTGCTTTATACCGTTACTTATTATGAATAGTTTATTTAAATGTTAGAAGTTTTATGTCTAAACAAGCTGAAATTGAGACCTGGGTCACTACCTGTGACCCAGACATATTTAGCGTGACTGAAACCTGGTTGAAACCTTCAGTATTAGATAATCTTGTTGCTCTTGAAGGTTATAATGTATTACGGAAAGATAGGAATGGAAAAAAGAAGGAAGGGGATATAATGGTGTATTATAAACCTGAATTAAAATTAGTTGAGATTTCTCCTGGATACAAACATACCTCTGATTTTGAATGGTTGTTGTTGGAATTGAAGTTGGGTGGTTGCCAAAAATTAAGATTTTGTACAGTTTACAATCCCCCCAAAACTGCTAAAAAAGGGTTAGATGATATTTTGCAGTTTGTAGCAACTATTCAATCAGGTAGTGATCTTTTGATTACTGGAGATTTTAATATTCATTGGGACCCTATAGATGATCCTTCTATAGAGATGTTATTGACCAGTGTTGGTTTGCCTCAGCTCATTAACTCATTTACTCGTATGAATATGAGTAGTCAGAACCATACAATTTTAGATTGGGTTCTTATTAATAAACAGGTGAACATTTCTGGTGTTGGTGTACTTCCCGATGTAATAAGTGACCATTTGGCCACTTATTGCATATGGAGATCTAAAAGGCCTAAATTGCCTCCTAGGTTCATTTCATATCATAAGTTTGTTAATGAGGTCAGTGGTGATCTTCTTGTTGATTTACAGAACATTGATTGAACTTTTCTGGATGCAATCCCAGATGTAAATATTGCCGTTGATTATTTTACTTCCACTCTTTTAGGATTACAAAATAAATATTTTCCTAGAGTGGTTAGGAGAGTCAGAGGTTCCTTGAATAAATGGATTACTGCCCTCTTGTTACATTTAATGAAATTGAGAGATGCTGCCTGGAAATTGTATAAGGTAACTAAATCAATGAGAGATTTTAATAGTTATAGGAAGCTTAGAAATGAATGTAAAATAAAAATTAGGCAAAGTAAATCTAGTTATTTTCAGAACTTACAAACTTCAAGTTTAAATAACCCAAAAAGATTTTGGTCTTCTATAAATACTTTAATCCATCTAGAAAAGAATCTATTGGGGCTTTTAGTAAGGATGGTCAAGTGATTTCTGATGTTCAGCTTAATTGTGATTCTTTTTTGGATCATTTTTTTGATTTGTCTAGGTATACACAGGCATTTACTCAGGACATGTGTATAGATAAACAATATCAAGTTGTTTCTGAATCTGGTTCTTTTCATTTTTCACTTATTGAACCATATCGGGTTTACAATCTCTTGAAACATATGCCAATGTGTTCAAGTGTGTGTAAACTTGAAACTAGGTTCTTAAAATTGATTTCTGAATATATTACATATCCACTTACTTCTATCTTTAACTTATATTTGCTTACTGGATGTTTCCCTGATGAATGGAAACAGACAGTAATCAAACCTATTTATAAATCAGGTGATAGAATGGGTATGGACAATTATCATCTTATTTCCCTTTTGCCACCTCTGGGCAAGATCTTTGAGAGACTTGTGAATGAGCAGTTTTCTGCCTATTTACAAGATAATGGTCTTAGGACTCCTGATCAGCATGGGTTTTGAAAATTCCATGGGAAGGGGATGGCCTTGGCCAGGTTCACGAACCACACCAGTGTTGCTGTGGATGAGGGTTTACTCACTGGTGCTGTGTTCATGGACCTGTCCAAGGCCTTTGATTTAGTAAGCCATCCCTTGCTGATCAGGACGCTCCGAAGCTATGATATAATGGAGATTGCTGTTGACTGGTTTCATAGTTATTTGTCTAATCGACTACTTAGAGTAGGACTAAATAGAGCATTTTCCTCTAGTAAATTTTTATTACAGGGGGGTGCCCCAGGGGTCCATTCTGGGCCCTCTTTTATTTACTATAGTTGTAGATGTTGTTCCATCTTTATTGAATGATACACATTGCCTGATTTATGCAGATAACATTATTCTGTATAAAAGTTTGATTTCAGTTGAACTTATAAATATGCCCTTAAATAAGGACTTTGCTATACTTTGTAGGTGGTTAAAAGGGAATTGTTTAGCATTAAATAACACAAAAACAAAATGTATGCTTTTTTGGATCCAGAATTAGACTTAATAGATCTCAGAATCTGTCCATCTCTGATTCATTGAGTAATGGGATAAAGCAGGTAAAACAATTTAAATATCTTGGAGTCCTGTTGGACCAACATTTAAAATTTTCTGATCATGTAAATTTTATTTCTCATCAGATAAATCAAAGATTAGGTGTATTATTCAAGTTCCAATCAATGTTGACTTTAACAGCACGGTGTGCAATAGCTAAGGGTGTATTATTACCTCGGCTAAATTATAATATATTTCTTTTTTCCAACTTGTCTAATAGAGAGTTATCTCTTCTTACTAATGTGTTTCATGGTATTTGCAGATTTACTTTTAAGTTGCCCTATTCTACACATCATTGTGAACTGTATAGACTGTCTGCCTGGCTTCCACCTAGGATGGGTTGTTTATACAGCTTATGTTTGTTAACGGATAAAGTTCTCCATCAAGGTATAGATTCTCCATTGTATCCATTATTACATATTCAAATAAATTCACAGGAACTTCAATCAGATTATCAAATTAACTTACATGTTCCTAAGACCAAGACTAAAATGGGTGATGGTTCTTTTACTTATTCTGCTGCTAAAAATTGGAATGAGCTTCCTATTGTTTTATATGAGAACGTTTGTCATCAAACTTTTAAAATTAGGTTAAGAAACTATTTTCTTGATAAACTGAATTGTTGTTGTTTTCAATGAGCATTTTTTATATTTTTTTATTTATTACTGTATTGTAATTGTGTGATATATGTCTTAAAATATTGTATTGTATTGTGATATGAATTTTTGTTTATTGTAAACATCTTGACTGTATATGTATTCGGTCCCCGGGTAGTACATGAAAATGGGCCTTGGCTCATTGTACTTACCCGGTAAACAAAGGTTTAAAATAAAATAAAAAAATAAAAATAAAACTTACTATGTTGTTTTTTTTTAATGAGGGTTTTAGATGGGGCTTTCTCATGTTGCTGAAAGTAAAATGTCTTGGAAGAAGATGGATGCGCATGTTTTTTTTTGGTGAAATTAAAGCCAAAAAGTCTTGGCGTTAAAACAGATCGGGTTGCTATATACCGTTACTTACTATGTTGTTGTTTTTTTTAAATGAGGGTTTTAGATGGGACTTTCTTGTGTTGGTGAAAGTAACACGTCTTGGAACGTTCTGTTTAATTAAAATCCAGACAGCTTTTTTTCAAAATGTGTGGTGATTTGTAACATTAATGAACCCACACATTGACAGTCCCCTAAATCATGGCAATTCGAGAAGGGAAAACAAGATGGACTCAAAATCCTTATTCTATCTCAAGTTCAAATTTTTCTTTTTTTTTGACTAAAACCATATGATTAAAATATGACGATTGCTGTACATATTTACTAGGGATAGCACAGCTGTGATGCAGGTATGTCGTTATTAGTGGAGATCTGCTTTTGTTCATTTTTCCAGCAAGGTGAAATGAGAGGACAAAGCAGCACTACTATGCAAAAAACATCTGTGTTTTTTTGACCGTTTATTGCCTGTGCTCTGTTGAGCATGTCCTTGGTACTCTTTCTTGCCACCATTGTACTATTTCCCCATGATCTGCTTAGTTGTCTTCTGCTTTTGTTTACATTTCTGCTGCCTACCATGTTAACAGCAGCAGTAAAAGATGGGGAGACAGGCAGGCACTGTATTTTCTGTGCATCTACAGAACATTGAAATTGATCACTTCCTGGATAGGTTGTACTGCTGCTTTAAATGGCTTGCTCAGGATCACACCGCATGCAAATGGTTGTGTGGGATTTGAACCTGGGAATCCTGGTTCCCACGCCCTTGCTGTAACCACTACTGGAGTATGCTGCCTCTTTAAATAATTTATTTTTTTAATTAGTGCAGAATGAAGGAAAATGTGAAGTGCATTTGGTTTGTTCGAATACACAGAATCTTACTTTTCTTGCATACACTTTGTGCTCTGCTTGGGTTGCATGTGTTAGTGTGTGGTTGGGAAATCCAGTTGGTTTCTGTCAGTGGAAATATTGTGAGGCTGAAACCTGAAGGACCCTTGTTGTGTGTGCATGTGTGGTGTTTTTCAGCACATAATTTTCCTATCTTTGAACACAGTATCATGACACTGTGGTGCCAGAAAGACTGGCAGGCATCGAGAGTGTGGCTTGGGGTAATTGGCTGTAATGCTCAAACCATTTCACCTCCACCCCCACCATGCAGCCACTGACAGGCATCAAGGTGTGCCTTAGGGTGTTCGGCCCTAACATTCACCCCGTTCACCTATACTGCACCCATCTCAACTTATTTTCTTATGGAATGGGGTGAGTGTAAGGGCTGAAGTTCCCAAGGCACACTGTGACACCAGTCAGTGTCTGCAGGGTGAGTTGAGGTGGAATGGTTTAAACATTATGGCTGATGGCCCAAAGGAACACCCCAACACCTGTCAGTCTCTGCTGGATGGGGGTGGAGATTGGAGTTAGTTCAATACTTCACTGCCATTCCTATTATGCATCTCTCTAACTCATGCAGTACCAATGCCAGTACCAGCAAGCAAACATTCGGCATTGACAAATGCTTGTTATTTATTGTTGTACTAATAACTTTAGAAGGTCAATCTTAGGCACCTTATCTATGAAAAAACATAGCATTGCTTCCTGCGCTTCATAGCATTACTTACTCTGCTCCCTAAGAATCAACTGTCTGCTAACTTACAAGTTAAAAGCTGTCTGATAAGATAGGTGTTGTGACTTCAAGGTCATGACTTAATTAAAACATGTAAATAATGGGGCCAAGTCTTAGAATGTCAGCTTGTAATAGTATACAAAACCAAACATAGAATTGCAGTGGATGCATCTGTACCATCCATAGGAAGCATTGCTAGGGACTTGGATTGACAAGACAGAAGCTGAACTTCTATAAAAACTATTTAGCAGATAGAGAGGTAGAGGAGTCTTTTTCTTTTGTTAGTCAGCTCAGTGTGTGGACCAGCTGCAGACGGAGGAGTACCCTCAGGGCTGTATTAATCTGAGAACTGATTTGAACTAAAGGTGGTAAGCTAACTGCATGTTTTCCTAGCTTTATTAGAAAGCAAAGGACAGGGTGACTGGTTTAAAAATCATTTTTCTGTATTTTTCTGTTTGTAAAGGAATACATTATTATTCCTAGTTGTGATTATATGCTTGTTTATTCATTCTGCATGAGTTGCTGTCAGTACAATTTGCTTTAATAAAAATTTATTGCTTAGAAATGGATATGACTAATCATTCTAGAGTGGTAGAAAATCAATTAGCTGACTGTCAAATAAAAAATAGATATTTCTACAACCACTGCTATATTGGCCACTTGGGGACACTAAAGTTAACCATACAGGCTTATAAACATTTATTGGTGTGTACAGATCCTGAGTGTCCTGTCTCAATTCACAGAATAGTTGGTTGGTGTAAGCTAAATTCTGGGTTGGATGATGCTGAAATATGTAAAATTTATAATTGCGCTAGACATGGTAATTCAGGTTTGGACTGTGTGGTTGTCAGAATCTTTGCTCATTTGGGAAAAGACCATTGTCCCTCTCCCTTCACCCACAAACACCAAAATCAGGGAAACTTTGATGCATTCAGTGTATACTTACACAAAAATAAAATACTTCTAATCAATAAACAAGTCCAGAACGTGATAGTGGCAGGGATATCACAGGCTCAGAACATTGTGAATTACCAGCTTTGTGTTAAGCCATCCCAGTAAGGTTATAACCTAGCATAAATCCATTACTGGCTGTGTCTGCTTCTCCCGATGGTCATGAAAATCAGGAAACTGACTCCCATGTACACGGAGAAAGCTTAAAGAGCCATGCCCTAGAAACAGCTCTAAACTTGGACAAAACAGACTGCTCTGCATTTGACCAATGTGATGTGTGACTGACTGCCTGCCTGAGTGGTAATCACTATGTCTTTTGTTTTTCTTCTTTAATGATTCCGCATCCCTTCCTCAGCATGTTGATGAGATTCAGTAGAAGTAGTCGTAGTACTAGAAAACATTACCACCTCTTGGACCAAGTAGTGTACCATATACCACAGTACACTGGGGCATGCAAAGCAGCTGCATCATTCACATGGGTAGGGTGGGTGAGCTCTCATAGAGCTGCTCATCTGATCATTCATATCCATTTCTTTGACTTGCTCAGCTCTGACTGGAACAGCCATCAAAATAATACCCACACAACACCATTAATAAAAAAGGAAATCTTAGCTGCCTGGCAGTGCCTTCAGTGGTTGGTGGTGCTATGATGTATTGTAGGTGTTTGCATCTGTTTGTCTGCCTCTCCCAGCACACTCATGTGGTGGGCCTAAGCATGATATGCCATCATTATAGGCTAGCCATGAAGGGGCTAGTAGTGACAGATTGCTTTTTTATTTAGCAGTTTTACTTCAATTTTTATACAAATAATCCATTGAATTATTTCCTTTGAGCCTCTGTGTCAAATGTGAGTGACCTTGGCCACTTTTATGCATTCTTTCAAACATTTTCAAATATTGGTCAATAAATCAGAACTAATCAGGATAAATAAGGACTTTTAGTTATTTAATTATTTAAATGTTGGTAACTGGGTGAGCACACTGAGACCAGAGGTCCCTTTTTCAGGGGTGGTCCGGGATTAATTACATAAAGCAATGGTTTCACACATTAGACAAAATACAGTGGTTATGATTGTTACATACATTGGAGTGACAGTAATTACAAATAGCATTATGAATTATACATTTGGCGAAATACAATGGGGTAACATTAGACACAGCAGATACCACCATAAAAATGATCATGGAGTACCATAGTCAAGATTAAGACCTATGTAGGAAGGGGAATTAGTGTGGGCTAACGACTGCAGCCACAGAGGCTGAGTTCCATGAGGTAAACTTTGAGGCCCAGATTTAAGCCTTGGAGAGATGGCTTGTTGACCAGGTTAGCTGGAAGAGTGTTTCATTGGTGTGGGGCTGAGTATTTAAAGGAACGCCTGCCAGAATTGGTGCGTACCCATGGGATGGCCAGGGGACAGCCAGCTGAGAATCTTGTATCACGGCCGTATGCACTAGGGTTGAGCAGACCACGCAAGTGAGGAGGGGGGCCTGCAGTGGAGAATTTGTAGGTCAGGCAGATAGAGGTGTAGGCCAGTTTGTGCCATAAGGAGGGCCAATGGAGGTCTGCTAGGACCTTGCAGTGGTGCCTCCTAGGGGGGTCATTGGTGGCAAAGTGTGCCACTCGATGGTAAAGCACAGAGAGAGTACGTATTTCCCCTTCTCTAAGGGACTGGAGGGGGGGGCCCTGTAGAGGAAGATAGGGAGTAGGGTGCAATTGGCGATAGCTCACCGAGCCTCATCAGAGAGTGAGTGTCCCAGGCAGTGAAGGAGTTCAATCCTCTGGTGGATGGTCTTAGTTAAAGTGTCAATATGAGGTTTGTGGGACAGCTCCTGGTCAAGGAGGATTCCAAGGTATTTGATCTTGTCAAGAACCTCGACTCTCTTCCCCTGGGCTGTTTGGAGTTTAAGTAGGTCATATCTGATGGTGCCCAGACACCTGGTTCCAAACAGAATGGCTTTAGTCTCTTCCTCATTCAGGACTAGAAAGTTGGTGGAGAACCAGGCTTCAAATGCTGAGAGGCTAGCTTGAAGTTTGGCAACACTAGGTAGTGGGTCACTGCAGTAGACAATGGTGTCGCCTGCATAGAGAGACTTTGCCGTGTTCTGGTTCTTATTTAATAAGGATCAGAACTTCACCAAGTTCTCCCATCCCTACTCAAAAGTCAAATTGGAGCCAGAAAGTGAGCTCATTGGTGTATGCATATAACTGTACAAAAAAAAGACACCACACAGCAATCACCTTTCTACCTAATGTTTGGTTGAGAAGCATGTTTACCTATCAATTTATGTTTTGGAGTCTCAGCCAATGGGGCCTCTGAGGAAACCTGTCCAGAGTACACTGCAAGGTTATGGCAATAGTTGCAAAGAGCCTATCAACTTGCCTCTGAGGTTGCAGCAAAAAACAGCCAAGCAAACAAGAACAGATATGGTGGTGCTATGATATAGGCATTTGCATGTGTCTCTCTCTCTCTCTCTCTCTCTCTCTCTCTCTCTCTCTCTCTCCCATCATTCTCAGCACACTCATGTCACAGGCCTGAGCAGGATATGCCACCATTATAGGCCAGCCATGATAGGGCAGGTCTGTGTCAATTCACTCCCGTCAATTCACTCCAGGGACAATTCACTCCCATCTATTTTGCTCCTGACAAATTCACTCCCCTAAACAATGTCATTAGAAACCCTGTAACCTTACCACCTTAAGAGGTGCAACTGGATTACTAAATTAAGCATAACAATTCTGGAAGAAGTACTGTTATTGAATTCTCAGCAAAACAAACAGGAAAATACAGAGAGAGTGTTACTGTACTGCCAGATAAACAAGCTTTGTTGCAAAGCCATGCTGTAAACTTGGTAACTAAATTTATAGCACATTCAGTGCCATTATTAAAGCAGCCCCCCCAAACAAAACTTGTTTAAGTCGAAGAAGAATTTTCTAGCTGTTAGTCCTTTTATGGCCTTCAGTCCTATGAATGACCTTCAATGACAGAACAAGACAGTTTATTTGCAAGTTAATGATCGTTGCCCTGTGGCTCTGTGCTGGGACCACATAGCTTTTTATTCTGAAGCAACCAAAGTGCTTACCTGCTTGTGAGTGGCAGTATCAAATGAAGGAACCAAAGTTAACCAAAGCTACCCAGAGGCTGTCATCCGGCAAATGCACTACTGGTGTCGACTTCACTCGTGGGACAACACGAAACAGCGAGGAAAAAAAATTCATTAGATGTTTAACCCAGATTGGCAACGTAATGTTTCAATTTTGTTTTTTATTGTTTAGCTAGTTAATGGTTGGGGTCACTCGTTGTGCTATTTGGAAATCAGGGGAGAAGATGCATGAGGAGGACTGAGGATGGTGAGTCAAGGGGACAAATTCTCGGGAGCAGGTTGACGGGTATTTTCAGGATGAACATTCTGTGTTTCCCTTCTACCTCCCTTCAGCATGGCTGTCCTCCTCAGATGCTGATGCACTGCTGATGCATTTTGCTCAGCCCCAACTCCAAAATAGCCCAGGTGTCACTTACTGAGCTGCAAATAGCATTTAAATGTGCATCAGCCTACGATTAGAATTGAGATTGGAAATCAGGGGATATGGTGCATGAGGAGGACCGAGGATGGTGAGTCAAAGGGATGAATTCTTGTGAGCAAATTGATGGGGAGCAGATTGTTAGAGGAGTGTAATGTTGCAGGAGTGAATTGTCGTGAGCAGATTTTCATGGCGGGAATTGCCGGGAGCGAATTGACGTGCTCCCTGAAGGGGTTAGTAGTGACAGACTGCTTTTTTATTTAGCAGTTTTGCTATAATTTCTATACAAATAATCCATTAAATTATTTCCTTTGGGCACCTGTGTGTCAAATGTGAGCGACTTTGGACACTTTTATGCATTTTTTCAAATAGTGGTGAATAAATCAGAACTAATCAAGATAAATCAGAACTTTACTGTGTTCCGGCTCTTATTTAATAAGGGTCAGAACATCATTGAGTTCTCCCAGCCCTAGAAGTTAGCAGCCTTATCAGAAAAAGACAGTGCAAGGCAGAATGGAACCAAGTAGACCTACGAGGATCATTAGACATCTTTGTTCTCCCTGAGCTTGGGTATCATTGCAAGCGAGCTTCTTTCTTTGATTGTATAATTTGTACTCCATGTTTTATAACAGCCTGTTATTAGTTTAGTGTGTGTGTGTGTGTGTGTGTGTGTGTGTGAGCACGCTGGCCGGTGTGTGTGTGTGTGTACGCTATGTTGTTACATTTGTTAGTACAGTTGGGACTAATAAACAGATTTTCCCTGACTTACTGGGCTGAGCTGATTCCTATTTGATACCGAATCTAAGCTATAACATTTTTGGGGTAACACCTGTGAAAAAGGTACATTTAATTTCAAGGATATAAATGCTACATAAAGTATACCTAGATATTACAACCTCTTATGTAGCCAACAGCATGGCTTCCATAAGCAGAACAGTACTTTTACTGCCCTGGCTCTTTTCACAGACCACATCCTCTCCAACAGAGACCATGGATGTGCCACAGGTGCCATCTTTGTTGACCTATCTAAAGCTTTTGATTTGGTCAACCACTCCCTACTCCTATCTAAATTATCCTCACTCAGCTGCTCTGCCAGGATCACTGACTGGTTCCAGAGTTATCTCTCTGGTCGCTCTCAGTCCATGTACATCGGTACTGCCCATTATCTGCCTTTGTTGGTCTCCATGGGAGTTCCCCAGGACTCCATTCTGTGCCCCCTGCTCTTCTCTCTATTTGTCAACTCCCACCCTGCCAACAGCTTTACTTATAACCCCCTTCTATATGCGGATGACCTTGTCATCTTTTATAGTGACAAGTCCCTCTTGTGTATCTCCTCTGTTCTCACCCAGAACTACCATGTTGCTTACAACTGGTTCTCCTCCAATCTGTTGTTAGTCAATTCCAAGAAAACCAAGGCTATGCTGTTTGGGTCAAAACTGTTCCTAAATAAAGTCCTCCACTCTAACTCATCTCTCCTTATCTGCCCCCGCCCTTGAAAAGTCTCTTCCTTTAAGTATCTAGGGGTTATGCTAGACCTTCCTCTCTCTTTCAAAGACCACGTACACCACTTAGTCTGCAGGGTTAATATGAAGCTCAGTGTGGCCTACTGTCGGAGGCTTGAATGGCCATCATCATGGGTAATCTCCTCCCCATCTTTGATTATTGCTCCTCAATCTACTCTCAAGTCTCAACCTCCCTGATGACTAGCCTCTCGGTAGCCTATAACAGCACCTACCACTTCGCCATGTCTGCCACTTACTCCATGCACCACTGTAACCTCTATTGTTCCCTTGGCTGGCTGTCCTTACAGGATCACTTTGACTATACATGTGGCTGTTTCGTAGACACCACCCTTAGGGGTGGCAACACTACCCCCCTCTCAACCCTTTTCAGCACTAGAACCCCAACTAGATACCTTTGTTCCACCACCATCCCCACCCTGGAGGTGCCTAGGACCACCACCAATATGGGAGGGAAAGCTCTCTCCATTGAGGCCCCCACTCTGTGGAATGGGCTACCCTCCTCTCTGCGTATCTCCATCATTCATCACAGTTTCAAACTAAACCTAAAATCCTGGCTTCTGGACAAGAGTTGATGCAGCTGCTTCATCGCTGATACCCTACCTACTCTACTGTATTTTCCCTTTTTTGATGCTTCCTTTTTCCTATCCCCAGCTTAATTAATCATTGAACTTTGACTTTCCGGTAGTAAACTTCCTGAGATGCCTCTTGTAAATACTATACATATTATCTTAATTTGCGTTGTACCCAACCATTGTGCAATTGTTATTGTATTAACATTATTTCAAATGTAACCCAGTTAATTGATTTACCATTGTTTCTACTTGTACCTCCTCGTGCCCGTGTCCCAGGTCGTGCCTCTAAATGGAACACTGGACCAGTGCACCTACTCAGTTAGCAAAGTCATAAATAAATATGGCAATACTATTACAGCAGAGAAGGAAAAGATTTTTACAATATAGAGAAGAAATCAGTAAAATGGGTGCTTCCTTCTCTACACCATTCCCTGCAAAATGCCTTCTCATCTGTAAGAGACAATGATGGACCCCATGCCTTGGCCATGCATGTGGCACTGCCATTGTCTTTGTTAAACTGTTGTGGTCCAGAAAAGCTAGGTTTGAGTGCTGGGGGAACTGCAGTCGACCAAGACACAGGCACCTCGGTTTTGCTGGCTCAGTCAAAAACCCACTATTTACCACACTGGGAGTCAATAACCAGCTGAGTTTAACAGAAGAACACAGTTTTATTAATAAGTAACATTTCTGATAGAAAATGGTTATTGCAACAAGACACATCTGTCAAGGTCTTGATTAGGCACCCCTCTAGGTATACCAGTTCCACCCTCTCCTACCTGGTAACAGGAGTTAAAACAGACCCCAATGTGAATTCCATAACATAGACCCTGGGTCAGGTGCAAAATTGGTGCAGGCCCATAGATGTTGCTGTGGGCTGGCTGGCACGGGAGCACTTTTGTAAGGAGTAATATTCTCAGTTAACTTTCCCCATAGACCACACAGTTGCTGAAAATGGCACACACTGGGGTATTTGCAATCCAGCCTGATGGCCAACTTGCAAAACACGGTGAACAAACACATGATATCTCTTGAGGTGTAACCGCACTGCATCATACTCACTGTACTCAGACATGGATGGCTCCTCCTGATGCAGTAGGTCATTAGAAATCTGCTGCCTCAGGGCATCCCTCATGTGAGCAGGACTCCTCTTCAGACTCTCTATCTGCTCCATTGCAGTCCCAGGCAACCAGATCTGAACTCGGCTTTTCTGTTCCATGCTGTCTCTCCAGGGTCAACTACTGAGCATAGTAGCACATGAATCCCAATCTTCCCTCTAGCAGAAACAGCAACTTTTCCTGAAGTTCAACTTCCATGCTGCAGACCTGGGCTGGTGCAGCTTGTATCCACTCCCACCACAGCAGGTCTTGCCACATCAGGATTTTCACCAGATCTGCCTGTCTGCAGCACAGTCCTCCATTTATAGACCTTGTTCAGAGTCCTCTTCCATTGGTGCCTGAGTCTGCTACTCAGGAAACGCAACAGTCCACTGGTCAATGGAAAGGCACCAGAATCTGCCCCCCCCTTCCCCAGAAATCTTCCAGAGTCCCATCTGTTCTGGGGTTGGCCCAAGCAGGAAGGTGGGCACACCTGTGTATGTCTGTTACAGCTCCCCCCCAGTATAGAAACCTAGAAGTTGATGGCAGATAAGGACCGCAAGGCGAATCCAGTTTGCCCATTTTTTCTACCTTAAGAATGTGCTATAGGCCTTTGCTCTGTCAATGGCCTATGTATTTGTACTCATCTGTATTGCTCCCTTATGCCTACCCCATGCCTGTTTGAAGCCCTGCACTGTATTCATTTCCACCACTTCCTGAGGTTGGCCATTCAATGCATCCACCACCTTTTCTGTGAACAAGAACTTCCTCATATTACCCCTTAAATGGCCTCCCTCTGATCTCATGCTGTGTCCTCTTGTCCTGCTATTTTTCTTATACTGAAACATGTTCGACTCTTTCACCTTGTTAATGCCCTTAAGATGTTTGAATGTTTCAATCATATCACCTCTCTCCCTCCTTTGCTCTAGGTTATACATATTGAGCTTTGTTAATCTGTCCTCATATGTTTTTTGATGCAGTCCCTGCACCATTTTTGTTGCCTTTCTCTTGTCTGCCTCCATTTTGTTAATGTTCTTGTGCAGGTGCAGCCTCCAGTACTGCACGCAGTACTCCAGATGGGGCCTAACCACTGTCTTGTAAAGAGGGACTATTACCTCCCTCTTATGACTTGTAATGCCCCTACTAATATACCCCAACATCCCCCTAGCCTTACCTACTGCTTTAGCGGTCTGCTTGGTGATTTCAGGTCATCTGTGATGATGATGATGTCCAAGTCTTTCTTCCCTTGTGATTGCCAGTAACTCCCCTCCCAACCTATAGGTAGCTTCAGGGTTTCTCTTCCCTATGTGAATACTCTTGCACTTCTTTGCACTAAACCCCAGTTGCCACTCTTCTGATCATTTTTCCAGTTTATCCAGATCTCTTCTCATTCTGCCCACCCCATCTGGATCATCTACTCTGTTGCAGATCTTGGTGTTATCGGCAAACAGACAAACCGGACCCTTGAGTCCATCTGCAATGTCACTGATGAAGATATTGATGAACACTGACCCCAGGACTGATCCCCGGGGTACCCAACTTGTGACTTGCATCTCTTCTGACTGTATACCATTTACCACCACTTTCTGTTTTCTGCCCGCCAACCAGTTTGCCACCCAGTTGACCAACCTCTGAGCCACCCCGAGCCTACCCAGCTTATTAATCAATCTTCTATGTGGAACAGTATCGAAAGCTTTGCTGAAGAGAAGGTAGGTGACATCAATTGCACCCCCTTGGTCCACCACTCTGGTTACCCAGTCAAAGAAATCTATGAGACTAGTTTGACAGGACCTTCCTGTTGCAAACCCATGCTGTCTTAGATCCTGTGCTCCTATGGATTCCAGGTGTTCAATCAATCAAAATCTTTATTTCACCAGGTGAACACCATTGAGCAATGCTCATTTTCAAGATAGACCTGGACATTATACAGTCATAATTTAACATAATGTTTACAATAGTAAGAAAAAAAGTTTGGAACCATAACAGCTACAATGAGAAAATAATAACAACAGCGAGGCCTAAACAAAACAAATATCTACAAAAAATATAAAAGTTTCATTGATTGACGTATAAAAGTATAACCTAATACAATTGCCTGAAGAGTACCAGGGGAAGGAAGAGAAATAGAGATCCAGAGAAGAGTAAAATGGATTAAAAATGGGGGGGGGGGTTGGATACTGAATGAAGTAAGAGGGATGAAGGGAGGGGAAGGAAGGAAGGAAGGAAGGAAAGAAGGAAGCCCAGGGAACCACCGGAACTGTAGTCCAGCTAAACTGAGGTAACAGAATACAGGAGCCAGGATGAGAGTGTGAGAGGGTCTGTATCCACTAACAGGTAAAGCCGTGGGATGCGGTTACAATACCCTGTAACAGGGCAGAAATGTGGTGGGAGTAGGGGCAGTAACAGAATAAGGTTGGAGGAAGTATAAGCTGTGGTCATGGTTGCAAACACAATCACAGGAAGAACCGAGATATTTGAAATAAAGGAACAAGGGAACAGTAAATAGCGTTGGGGAGGATGAGGAGAGAGGGGCAGGGAACAGCCTGAACAACCATGAGTCCTTGTTAAAACATAAGCCAGGATTAAGGGAAGCAGTTGCAATGTTCTATAAAGGAATGGGTGTACAGTGATTTGAAAGCTGCCAGTGTAATAGGGAGGACCACTTTCAATGTTGTTTGCAGCTAATTCCACACTAGAGGTAGCTTATAACTTATTGTTGCACTATCCTTTCTTTAAGGAGTGCTTCCATAATTTTGCCCACTATGGAGGTAAGATGGACTGATATGAGGATGCAACCCTGCATCCAACCAGCACAATTCTAGGTCTGAGCCAGTGTCCATGATATAAGCCTTCTGCCAACTGCCAGGGCCTGCCTCAGGCCCTGCAAGTGTCCCACCACCTACTGGAGGAGCCATCCTTCCAAGCTGACCTGTCACAATGTCCTGCTCTTCAGAATCCTCTTTACTGACCAGTAAAATGGCAGACCACCATACTGTGCCTGTTGTTGCCTCTGCTGGTAGCATATTTACAGTATCCAAATTTTTGGTGACCATCTGGGCTCTAGGAGTGACAGTTTAGTCAGAGGCTGTGGTTCAAGGACTGCCACATCAGTGTGCTTGGCCCTGTGATAAAGTTTCAATAGTTATAATGCATGACCACAATCTGTTATCATTTACAGATAAGAATTCACACCCTATGTCAAATATTCTGTTAGTCACAGGATACGGACCTTGGGACCATGGCCACAGCTCTGGCTGAATACACTTTTTCCTAGATGGAAGAAGCAAGGCACCTGGGATGTCCTTTGCAATGCTCTCTGGGGGCCGACTCATTTGGGAAGAGACCAAGGGGCAATAGGGGTGGCATCCATTGCTTTCCAGCACTCATTTCAGAAGAGACGAAAGGGCCCTAGGGGGTGACATCTACAGCTTCCAGCACTCATTTGGGAAGAGACCAAAGGACCCCAGGGCTGACATCTACTGCTTTTAGGGACTCACAAATTTCACAAGCTTGATACGAGTCTTTGATAGACTTTCTTCACTCTGGCCAATAGTATCTGACTCATACCATTTAAACATAGAAGTTGACGGCAGATAAGGACCGCAAGGCCCATCCAGTCTGCCCATTTCTTTTTCTACCTTATAAATGTGCCATCGGCCTTTGCTCTGTCAGTGGCCTATCTATTCATAGTCATTTGTATTGCTCCCTTATGCCTATCCCATGCCTGTTTGAAGCCCTGCACTGTATTCATAGCCACCACTTCTTGTGGTAAGCCATTCCATGCATCCACCACCTTTCTGTGAAAAAATTTCCTCACATTCCCCTTAATCGGCCCCCTCTAATCTCATGCTGTGTCCTCTTGTCCTGCTATTTTCTTATATTTAAACATGTTAGACTCTTTCACCTTGTTAATGCCCTTAAGGTGTTTGAATGCCTCGATCATATCACCTCTCTCCCTCCTTTGCTCAAGGGTATACATATTGAGCTCTGTTAATATGTCCTCATATGTCTTCTGATGCAGTCCCTGCACCATTTTGGTTGCCCTTCTCTGGACTGCCTCAATTTGGTTAATGTCCTTGTGAAGGTGTGGCCTCCAATACTGCACGCAGTACTCCAGATGGGGCCTAACCACTGTCTTGTAAAGAGGGATTATTACCTCCCTCTTATGACTTGTGATACCCCTACTAATACACCCTAACACCCCCTAGCCTTACCTACTGCTTTAGAGGCCTGCTTGGATGAGTTCAGATCATTGGTGATGATGATGCCCAAGTCTCTTTCTTCCTTTGTGACTGCTAGCAACTCCCTTCCCAGCCTATAGGTGGCTTCAGGGTTTCTCTTCCCTATGTGCATGATTTTGCACTTCTTTGCATTAAATCCCAGTTGCCACTCTTCTGACCATTTTGCTAGTTTATCCAGATTTGATAGAACTTTTCCACCCCTGAATGCCCACCTGTTTCTGCATTATGCAAAGCCTTAAAAATATCTGGGATCACAACCTGTGGGACCAGCTTATGGCTGTAATTAGGTATGCCCTCCTTGCCCATGTTCATCAACACCAACAGTCTTTGCTGTACTTGAAGGTATGGCCACACTGCCAGGTACTTCCTGCTCTAAAGTTTACTTTGTGCCTCTTTGAGGAGTGTAGGAAGTCCTTTCTGAAGCCAGACTATTATCTTTGTGATCCTTGGGTCTTCCTGTAGATGATCCAACAAACGTGGACACCCTTTGTCAGCTCCCATGTTAGCAAGAGGTAGAGGCTCAGTATACTCCATAATGAGGGCTTCTACCAGTGTTGCAGAACTTGTTGATATTTCCCAATACTTGCTCCAGCCTCCTGGACAAAGTGTCCACCTTGCTACATTGGTTTCCTTGAGTGGTGCATGATTTCAGATAACAAAGAAAGATTACTCCCCAGCATGGCATAGGCCCTGTTGATAAAGTTCAGCATGGCTCTTTATTGACAGAACCAATCAGTTTCGAGTAGTGCAGTTTGGGTCACATCATTAGCCACTAAGAATTCTGAGGCCATTAGCAGCTCCTTCAGAATGACCACTGTCTACAATCACTGTCTATCACATGCTCAACACTTTGAGGGCAGTTCCATTCACCATGTGAACTGTTCCATCACAGGTCCATAGGCTCTGTGAGGACTTCAGTCACTACTCCCCAAATCTGGGTCTGCACTGTGGACACTTGCATGACAGACTCCTTGAAAAAGTGCATGGAATGTGCTCTGTTTCCTTGAGAAGATGGTAGCCCACTCCAGTAGTTGTACTGATCATGAGCTGTGGTTAAAAATTATTTTTGTGGCATGTGTGACCAATAGAGCTACATGCAATCCTGGTGGCTCCTGCTCCTGCACAGCAAATAACTTTTAAATTGGCAGAAACTGCATCTGAAAACAGCAGAAACAAGATAAACAAGCATTTGTTAATGCCAAATGTTGATTGCGTTGGTCTGTTGAGCTCGCTCACTGCCCCTGTGTCACTCGCTAGTTCTGTTTCTCCCAGAGCTGCAGGCTTCTCTTTTGTACTGGGCTCCTGCCTGTGTTGGCACCTTTTTATGCCCACAAAGAAATCTGCAGCTGTCCCACCAGAGCTCCATTGAGGTCACTCTCTCCGCCTGTCTCACTCACTCATTCTGTTTCTCCTGGTGCTGCAGGCTGCTGTTTTGTACTGGGCTTCTGCCTGCATTGGCATGTTTTGCTGCACACAAAGAAATCTACAGCTGTCCTGACAGAGCTCTGTTGAGGTGAGTCACTCCCCTTCTCTCACTCGCTCATTCTGTTTCTGCTGGTGCTGCAGACTGCCCTTTTGTATTGGGCTCCTGCCTCTGTTGGCAGCTTTTTCTGCCCACAAAGAAATCTGCAGCAGTCCTGACACAGCTCCGTTGAGCTCGCTGACTCGCCTTCTCTCACTCGCTCATTGTGTTTTTCCCAGCACTGCAGGCTGCCCTTTTGTACTGGGCTTCTGCCTGCATTGGCACCTTTTTCTGCCCACAAAGAAATCCACAGCTGTCCCAACAGAGCTCCGTTGAGATCGCTCACTATCCCTCTCTCTTGCGTTCATTGCGTTTCTGTCAGCGCTGCAGGCTGCCCTTTTGTACTGGGCACCTGCCTGCAGTGCCGCCTTCTTCTGGCCACAAAGAAATCTGCAGCAGTCATGATAGAGCTTCGTTGAGCTCACTTACTCACTCACCCCTCTCACTCGTTCATTCTGTTTCTCCCGCCGCTGCAGGCTGCCCTTTTGTACTGGGCCCCTGCGTGCATTGCTGCCTTTTCTGCCCACAAAGAAATCGGCAGCAGTCCCAACAGAGCTCCGTTGAGCTCACTCATTCCCCCTCCCTCACTCGCTTGTTCTGTGTCTCTTGCTGCTGCAGGCTGCCCTTTTGTACTGGGTTCCTGCCTCTGTTGCTGGCTTTGTCTGCCCACAAAGACATGTGCAGCAGTCCCGGCACAGCTCCGTTGAGGTCGCTCACTCTCCCTCTCTCACTCGCTTATTCTGTTTCTGCCGGGGCTGCAGGATGGCCTTTTGTACTGGGCTCCTGCCTGCGTTGCCACCTTTTCCTGCCCACAAAGAAATCTGCAGCAGTCACGATAGACCTCCGTTGAGCTCACTCACTCCCCCTCTCTCTCTCATTCGTTCTGTTCCTCCCAGCACTGCAGGCTGCCCTTTTGCACTGGGCTCCTGCCTGCGTTGGCACCTTTTCCTGCCCACAAAGAAATCCGCAGCTGTCCCGACAGAGCTCCGTTGAGGTCACTCACTCCCCCTGTCTCACTCACTCATTCTGTTTCTTCTGGCACTGCAGGTTGCCCTTTATTACTGGGCTCCTGCCTCTGTCTGCATCTTTTGCTCCCCACAAAGAAATCTTCAGCTGTCCCGACAGAGCTCTGTTGGCCTCACTCACTCCCCCTGTCTCACTCACTCATTCAGTTTCTGCTGGCGCTGCAGGCTGCCCTTCTGTACTGGGCTCCTGCCTGCATTGCCACCCTTTTCTGCCCACAAAGAATTCTGCAGCAGTCATGATACAGCTCTGTTGAGCTCGCTCACTCCCCTTTTCTCACTCACTCATTCTGTTTCTCCCACTGCTATAGGCTGCCCTTTTGTACTCAGCCCCTGCACGCACTGCTGCCTTTTCCTGCCCACAAAGAAATCTGCAGCAATCCCAACAGAGCTCCATTGAGCTCACTCACTCACTCTCCCTCCCTCACTCTCTCATTCTGTGTCTCCTGGCGCTGCAGGCTGCCCTTTTGTACTGGGCCTCTGCCTGCATTGTCACCTTTTCCTGCCCACAAGGAAATCTGCAGCGGTCCCGACAGAGCTCAGTTGAACTCAGTTATTCCCCCTCCCCAGTTGCTCAATCCTAATCTGTCCCAAACACTGATTTCCGACAGTGACTGCGGTATTCTGTGCCAGAAGCGTGGAAACATATTTCGGCCAGGATGTGAAAAATGACAGCTGTACTGTTCATAGGGAGGTGTGAACAAATGCCAGTGTTGAAAATCTGGCTTGAAAATATTACTAATTTGCAAACTTATAAGGGTGTGTGAAACCTGCACAACTCACGCTTGTAGCACAGTCATTTTAAGGAGTTTCATAGGCATTTTAGGACCTCTGCTCATGAACAGTGTCAGTGTGATTTTCTTAATATGTCCTGAACACTGATTTCCCACAGTGACCATGTTATTGTGTGCCCGAAAAGCGAAAACACATTTTGGCCAGGATGTGAAAAATGACAGCTGCACTGTTCATAATGTGGTGTGGCAAAATGGCAATGCTGAAAATCTGGAGTGAAAATATTGCAAAGTTGTGAAGGTACTAGCATGCGTGGAAACTGCACAATGCACATTCGTAACACACTAATTTTATGGACTTTTGTCACCAAATTTTCAACATAGGCATTTTAGGACCCCTGCTAATGAACAGTGTCACTGTCATTTTCATGATGTGTCCCGAACACAGATTTCCCACAGCAGCCATGCTATTCTGCGCCAGAACTGCGAAAACACATTTCGGCCATGATGTGAAAAATGACAGCTTATTGTTCATAAGGAGGTGCAGAAGAATGGCAAAGTTGAAAATCTGGAGTGAAAATATTATTAATTTGTGAAGTTACGAGTTTAGCAAAGGCAACCGTGCAACGACACCTGTAATACAGTCATTTTATGGAGTATCGCCACTAAATGTTCAACATAGGCATTATAGGACCTCTGCCCATGAACAGTGCCACTTTCATTTTCTTAATCTGTCCTGATCTCTGATTTCCCACACCGACCATGCTATTCTGTGCCGGAAGTGCGAAAACACATTTTGGCCAGGATGTGGAAAACGACAGCTGTACTATTCACAAGGAGGTCTGAAAAAATGGCAGAGTTGAAAATCTGGCATGAAAACATTGCAGATTTGCAAAGTTATGAGCGTGCGTAGCAACTACGAACATATGAACATACGAAATTTGCCAGCAGATAAAGGCCTAGAGGTCTATCAAGTCTGCTCAAATGTGCAGCTAGCACCCCTTATTCTGCAGCTGCCCCTCCCTTCCACCCTTCCCCTTCATTAACCCTCCCCTTGTCCTGTCCCATCCTCATTTGAAGCAGTCCACTGTTCTACTGCATACCACTTCAGCAGGTAACACATTCCACCCAGCCACCACCCTCTCTGTAAAAGTGTCTCCTCATCTCCCTCCTGAACCTTCCTCGCTCCAGTCTCATATCATGGCCCCTGGTGGCCCTCCCTTCCCTTACTTTGAACAGCCCCTCTGTACCCGTCTTGTTTATTCCTTTCATGTATTTAAAGGTTTCAATCATGTCACCCCTGTCTCTCCTCTCCTCCAGCGAGTACATGTTCAATTCCTTCAACCTCCTCTCGTATGATAAGTCCCCCAGCCCCTTGATCAACTTTGTCGCTCTGCGCTGCACCCCCTCCAGTAACTTAATGTCCCTCTTCAGATACGGATGCCAGTACTGCATGCAGTACTCCAGGTGTGGTCTAACTAATGACCTATACAGTGGCAGAATCACCTCCTCCCTCCTCGAGGATATACCCCTTGCAATGATCCAACTGCGCAACACACGCTCGTAAAACAGTCATTTTGGGGATTTTTCCCACCAACTTTGCAGAATAGGCTTTTTGAGACCCCACCTCATGAAAACTGGCACTATTGTTTCATTAATCGGTCCGAAAGGGGATTCCGTGCAGTGACCGCGAAATCACCTTTCGGGGCCAAATAACACCATGACAGTGCCAGAATTGATGATGAGGGGTCCCAAAAACCTCACTGAAGATCATCGCGCTGGACTTCGGAGGTAAGTATGGGTGAGGGGGTGTGGGGAGGCAGGGTGCGCAGTGGGTGGGAACCGGTTGTGGGAGGGAGGGAGACGACGAGGACCGTTTCTTTTACAGATTAAAAAAAAAACATCATGGGACCGTTTTGATTTTACAGGGGCATGCTGGGATGGGATCCCAGCATGCCAACGAGTCTTTTGGGGGCAGCTGTAGCTGTCGGGGATTGGGCTTCCCGCTGGCACACAACAAAAGGTGACATTATGCCGACGGGAATGGGCACCCCGTCAGCAGACAACAAAAGCAGGGGGGGTTACACAATCCCGTCGGCAACATAAACCTTGGGCCACTGAAGTCAATGGGGATTGGGGCCCCCCGTCGGCAAACAAACACGCTGAGGGGGCACATGCTGCCAAGGGGAATTGGGCACCCCCTCGGCGGGGGGGGAGTTAATATTGTTTGTGAACACGGTGGCAAGACACTGCCATGTTCACAAACAATATCAGTGTTTCAAGGTTCCTCCCTGCAATGACAGGTTGCTCCCTCATTGTAGCAAATGGCTGACACTGCAATGATGAGGCGGCCCCTGATTGCAGTGGCTAAATTTTTACAAGGTTGTGGCACACTGACTGAACTGGTGTCAGCAGCAGCATGCCATGGCATTGGGGGAAGTGGGCCAAGCCTTTAAAGACTGTGGGGGCATTGGCCACAACAGTACCGCACCTCCAAAACCTGCTTCTGGAGAAAGCTGCCGCAATATGTTTCTTGTGCATGCACGCAATTAACATAAAAATGATCAACGGGCAATCATGGACAATTATTTACTGACAGTGAGTATAAAATCAGTCAGGGAAGCCCAGAAAGCAGAGATGAAGAGGACTGGGCCAGGTCAGAGGCCTCAAGCTCAGGAGACCTCGGTCATGGAGGTGTTAGGGTGTACAATCTCAGCCCATGTCCTGGCCGCTCTCTCACCAAAGTTTGAAGGGGCGTCCACCTGCATAGATTCCCTACCTCAGAAATACCAGGAACATGCCAGTAGGATTACTGTCACAGAAAGCAGAATCTCAGTGATGGTGGATAAGGTTGCTGGAATCCTGGTAGTGTGGTGAAACTTAAAGAGCTGACAGAGCTCTAGAAGCACCTAGATTCACAAGTAAAAAGCAGCACTGGAATAATATAAGAGTTAGGGGCTTGCTAAAAGGGTATGGAGGAGATAGACATGTTGCTTTTCATGGAAAGCTGGATTCATAAAATCTTGAAATTAGACTGCCCAAAAGGCTGCATTCACATTGATCCTGCTTACTGTGCACTGTGCCCTAAACCCCCTCAGGATGTCCCCCCCCCCACATCTGGGACAAGTGGTGATCACACCACATCATTTTCCTGATAAGCAAAGACTCCTACAAGCACACCATAAAGCTGGGCCACTAAAGGTGGGTGAGTTTCAAATCTACTTCTTTCAAGCTTAATTTCTTTGAAAATGTTAGTGCTGCTTTGGATAAGGGACTACCTGTGGATGTCGTATATTTAGACCTGGCCAAAGCATTTGACAGGGTTTCTCATAGAATTCTGTTAGAACATTTAGCTAAACTAACATTTCCATACATTCTAATCAAATTGATTGAGTCACGGTTATACAATCATAAACAACGAACATCAGTTAAAGGAGCCCTGTCCTCATGGGCGGATGTTACAAGTGGGGTTCCACAGGGCTCTGTATTGGGCCCTGTTCTATTCAACATTTTGATAACCTCAATGCAGACTGCAGACAATATCTGGATATCAAAATATGCAGACGACTGCAAAATAGGTTGCATTGTTAATGCCATCGAGGCAACCAGCTACCCTAGACCCAATGGTCATGGCAAAGGCCTTAAATAAAACTTTCACTGACCTCAGTGGGGTCCTCCCGTTGGACTTCTTCTCTGACACAGACTTGCCAAAACCAACATCTCCTACTGCCTCACCTGACCAACTGCTTTTCCACTTCAAAATAGTTAGGGCACATGAAGTCTACAAATATATACAAAAGGCTATCTCTAAATCCAGAGCAAGCAGTGATACTACTGATCTTAAAATTCTGTCCCTTACCCTGGAAGAGGTGGTGCACCCACTCACCAAAATTTTCAGTCTCTCCCTCTACCTTAGTCAATTTCCCAGCAAATGGAAGTTTGCTATAGTCACACCAGTGTTCAAAAGTGGTGACAAGTCCCTACCAGGAAACTATCGACCTATATCTATACTTCCACCCCTCTCCAAGGCCCTCAAACGCATTGTGGCTGACCAATTCTCAGACTACCTGCATACATATAGCATACTCTGCTTGCAGCAATATGGATTTAGGAAAGGACACAGTATGTCGACCGCCCTACTGGAATTCTCAGGAGAAATTCATACTGCCTTGGACAAAGGATATCAAACCGGAGCTGTTTTCATTGACCTAACAAAGGCGTTTGATACTGTTCACCATGGTTTATTTATCACACAACTTCACAGTCTTGGGCTCTCAGAAGGACCAGGTGCCTGGGTTAAAAGTTACCTGGCCCAATGCTCTCAATTAGTAAAAATCTCAGAAGTTCTCTCAGACTCAAAACCGGTCCTCTCAGGTGTTCCATAGGGGTCAATCCTAGGCCCCCTCCTTTTCAGCCTTTTCCTAAACTCTCTCCCCAAATCCTGCCTGGAACAAATAATCCTTTATGCTGACGATGCCATGATTCTCTCCTCTCATAAGGACTCAAAACCCTTACTCCAGAGCCTGCAACTTGCTTTCTCCAATGTTGAAAAGTGGTTCCTAGATCACAAGTTGGTTCTAAATCACAAAAAAAGAAAATCCATGCTTTTCTCCAGTCCACAAAACAGAAAAAGACAAATTCCACTTACTATAAAAACATACCCAGGAAATATCCTTGAACAAGTGTCAACATTTAAATACCTTGGAATCACCTTTGATCAAGGTCTTACCTTTGTGACCCACATTGATAACACAGCGAAAACGGTGAACCAGCGCATTGGTATCCTGTTCCAAAACCGGCAAATCCTTACCCAAGCTGTGCTGAGGATTGCTATCCAAAGCTCTGTCATCTCAATCATAGACTATGGCTTAATTATTTATGGCTCTGCCACTACCACCGCACTAAGGCGCATCATAACCACCCTAAACAAGGCCTGTCGGCTGCTCACTGGAGCGCAAAGACGTACTCATATATGTGAGCTCTACACTGAAACAGGATGGTTGCAACTCTCAAATTGCATAAGGTACCTCACATGCTTGATGGCAAAAAAATCCATCTTGGGCCGCACTCTGCCGTGTATTCAAGACCTACTTTGCCCGAATACCAGCATCCGTCCCACCAGAAGATTGGAACACCAGCCTCTCCAGGTCCCCAGATGCCGGACCACACAGGGCCAAAGATCTTTTGCCTATCGTGCCCCAGCTGGTACAATGCCCTGAGCTCGCTCATTACATCCTCCACATCACTAGGAGCTTTCAAATCTATGCTTTACTCTCACCTCTCAGCCTCTAGCTCCTCTGACTGCCTTGACTAATGATTCTTCCCTCATGGCTGTTTTTACTGTTTTACATCCTCCTCCTCCTCCTCTGCTCCTTTCTTGACAAAGGCATCTGAGTACCTCTAACTACTCTAAGTCTGCTCCCCTCCCCATATCTCCTCCTACCCTTCCCACCTTGACCATTCCTCCAGTGTTTTGTTTTTTTCCTGTGATGTACTGTATTATACTGGCTTACTGAAACCTTTATAATTTTCTGACCATTCTATGTAACATGTCTTGTTTGTTTGTACATTGATGATGTGGAATCTTTGTAAAAGAGCCATTGGCTCAAAGGTAATAATTCCTAGAACAATAAACTAAACTAAACTAAACTAAACCAGCTTACTGCAAAAAGAATTAGAAAATTTAGAAACCTGGGCAAGAAATAATAAAATGAAATTCAATGAGCAAAAGTGCAAAGTAATGCACTTGGGCTATAATAATTTGAAAAATGACTACTTATTAAACAGTATAAAACTTCAAGTAACAGAAAATGAAAAAGATCTCGGGATAAATATAGATAATAAGCTAAATTTTGAGAACAATACAACTTTCAAAGTGAAGAAATATCAGAGAATCATGGGCTGCATCTGAAAAAATATCAAAAGCAGACAACCACAGGTTATCCTTCCACTATACACCAGTTTGGTAAGATCTCACTTGGATTACTGTGCCCCATTCTGCGCACCCTTAACAATTCGAGGTAAAAAAACAACTAAAAGGGGTTCAAAGGAGAATGACCAAAAAAAATTCATGGTATGATTGATAAACCCTATGGGGATAGACTGAGAACACTTGGCCTATTTTCAATACAATATAGACATCTTTGGGGAGACCTTTGCTTGATCTATAAAGCCTTTAATGACCCAGGACTCCTAGAAAACCTAGGTATTGAAAGGAAACACCGTACATCACACACAAGACCTGATAATATGAAATTAAAAGGAGTAAACTGTCGAACAAAAAAAAGACATCAACAGTTCACTCAGAGAATATTTAACTCATGGAATACACTGCCAGCCTCACCTCAATTGTAGAGAGCAAAACTATGGATATGTTCAAGGGTATACTAGACAAATTTATGAGCAACACCAAATTTTAATACATAGATAATTAAAACTACCCTCAGGTGGCAAGTTCAACACAATATGCTGTGCCTCCTGAACTTGTAAGAAACTATGAAACTATGAAGCTTTTATGAAATGGTGCAGATAAAGCCAAAGGCTTTCATGCCTTTAATGAATGCTTTGAGGACAAAAGGAACTACTATTTGTTTTGCTTGCCCCATGATTTTAGCCATCCAGCTAGAGGGGCAATCATTGACCTTTTGGGAACTGAACAAAGCAAAGACTTTCTGTGAGGGGAAGAAACTGCCGGAGTAAACTGCACTGTCCCTGGTTTGTGTAAAGACCAAGTTAACTGTTGACGGGATTGTTCTAGGGTGATATTGGTGGCAAAGGGTGATCTGCATGGCATTTAAGTCCTGTGCCATACATGCCATGAGCAACAGTGCAGCCCATCTGCCATCATTTAGTAATTCCCTGGACTTCCCCTTTTTTTTCTATGTGTGAGCAACAAGCAAGTTTGAAACACCACCGGTGGAATGGATGTTTGTTGGGGTAGGGAGGCCTTGGTATGCACACAGAGACTGGATCTGAGACTTTGGGACTACTGAATATGAACTCATTGAGTCATTCCCATCACTCTCCCCCCATGAGGTGATCCAAAGAAGGCTGTATCCTTCAAACCCCACCACCACTATAGGTGAGGTAAGAGAACTGAGTTAAAAACAAGGTTAAAGCAAAGCTGGCAGTATAGCCTAGAGGTTAGAGTAATGTGCTATGAACAAGCTCGATACATCCAGTAAACCAGACCTGGGTTTGATTCCCCCAACCTCCACTTGCATACTGTGTGACTCTAAGCAAGTCACTCAATTGCCCAGTGCTCCCAGGTTGTCCCTGAAAACAGGCACACTTGTGCCTAGTAGGCCTAACCCGGTTACAAAAGACTATTTAAAAAACAAAAGCCAATATAAACAAATTCTGGTCAGATCCGATATGGCTGTAGAGAGCTTTTGGGATGCTTTTACCTATTATTTCTAATGAATTTGCACAATGCAGATCTGCTGAGAGACAGTTTCAATGTGGTCTTCCTTTTATACATTTTTACAATGTATTTTCCTAGAATATGATTGCTGATTGCTATATATTTAGCCTGGGTAGTTCACAGAAGAAATTACATCTTATGTTTGGGTGGTGGAGCACTGGCAGTAGGACACTGGAATGTGTCATACATAGGCACAAGCTCTGTGTGGGTGGGAACGCCCAGTAGCCATACACCTCAGGTGCTCACATGCAGATCCATCGTCCCAGTGTCATTGCACTGCTCAGTGTGGGTGACAGCCGATGCTGTACCCACTCACACAGGTCCCAGAACAAGCATGTTACAGCTGACTTCCCATTCATTTGTACAACTGGGGAACTGCATATGCACTATCCATAGCCTGGTGTATATACTGCAAATGGCATTGCAGGATACCTCAGCAGTCCTGAGGGTGGCATATTATACAGGGGAACGGGGGAGAGTGTGGGCCTGCAGCGGTGTATGACAGCAGGAAGATACAGCATCGACAAGGCATGCATTGGAGGTATGTCAGTTCCCTCTTACAGTTTGCCAGGAACATACACACAGCTGCATACGCTGGTGGGTCCGCAACTTGCATAGTGCCGCAATGCACAGTACAGCCACTTGGGTCATTCCGGAGTGCAGGTCCCTGAGCCGGGTCCAGTACAGTTGGCAGCTGGCCATCGCAGTGTGTGGAGGGCAGTGCCAGTCTCCACAACAGGTCAGGTATGGGGGGAACGAGTATGTCTACATACCGAGGCAGAGGGTGGGGGTCCTGTATGCTATGGACAGTAGTTTCCTCTGGTGTGATTGGGTCCAGGGGAGCCCTACATTATGAAGCTCTTCAGGGATGGAGTTGGATCGATCGGGAATGGGAGGGCGTACTTCTAGTCCACCAGGGCTGCCAGGCTGCTGTGCAACTGGGTGCACCTCTGCAGGCTATCTGTGGGTGGCTGGCTGGGTTTGGCCAGCTATTCATGGCCTAACTGTGGGCCGCGCTGCTCTGGACTGCGAGCAGTGCATTCCCACTGAGTATGCTACAGCACAACATATGCATGAGAACGTACCCTCAAACTGCATGGCATACTATTTGTGTGAACCCTGGCCCATTCCCTTGCGGCCGGCGTATCCTGCATATTTGAATATCATGCTGCAGTGCATTGTTGAAGTTGTGCAGCACATCTCCCTTTTCCACCAGGATGCACCACGCATCTTATTTGAATATGGAGGCCCTGGACTAGGCTACCCTGAAGAAGTACATTATCAAAATGGTAAAAATCATAACCCCAATGAAAACAAGATATTACTTCTAGTCTGGGACAGCCTGAGTAACTATAGTGCAAAAATGCGTAAATGAAGATCCCTATGACAATTAGATGTATCATCTCCCCTGTGCTATCCAGGATACAACATATAGGATAAGAAATGTTATAGGAAATCTACTCTAAACTGAACTTCACTGTGTTCACTGACATAAACAGTTTCTTTAAGCAATAATGCATGTGTGTGAGGGTCATGCTGGGATAACCTCATGCCTGTGTGGTCAGGTATGAGGCCGCAGGCAGAGTGCATCCACTGTCCCAGAAGTGATGTTATTTCAGCACAACCCACACCCTGGAGTGCATTATTGCTATTATACAATGGTTCATTACTACACAAAACAAAAAAACAATTAAAAAACATTTTTAGTAGATTTTTAGTGTGGCACTATATCTTTGTTTCTTAAGAGAAGAGGCAAACAATGCAACAACAAATCAATACAGTAAGGTTGTTCTCAGATAGCCTCATTGTCGCCAAGGGCAGACAGCCAGTCAGGTTCCAGGATTTTTTACTGCCATTGTATAATTATTGTTTTCTAACATATTGGCATGCAGTCTTTATTTTGAATGTTGTGGCCATGAGGATGGAGTGTACAGAGTGTGTGTGTATGTATGTGTGTATCCAGGATACAAAATATAGGATAAGAAATATTTAAAGGAAATCTACTCTGAACTTCACTGTATTCAATGACATAAACAAACAGTTTTTTTTATTATAACATATTAGAATGCAGTATTTATTATGTTGCTTGCACACATGTGCATGAAACACATTGCTTTCAGCAGTTAGGGAGAATGCCTAAATATGTCAGGAAATTTAGGCCACGTCATTGCGCAATCAGCTGTTTTGGTGCATTACAATCTACCAAAGCAGCTGATTGGTGTCCCCATGGTGACGACTTCTCAGTTGGTCTCTCACAGTCCCCAGGAAGCTGACAGAAAGCCGCCAACCACCGTTCAGTGTGCCTTCCTGGTGAAACATTTCAATAAACAAACAAACAAAAAAAAAGCTGATGAGGTGCCCAATCCCCCTGTTGGCATGCCCCCTTCCGGTTCAATTTGCCAACAAGGGAGCCCACTCCCTGTCGGCATAATGTCCCCCCTCCCAAATTTGTTGTGTGCTGAGGGGTGCCCAATCCCCCTTGTCTTTTGCCACCCCCCCAGATTTATATGTCCCGACAGGGGTGCCCAAGCCCCCTGTCAGCATGCCCCCTTCCTGGTAATTTTGCTGACGAGGGGCCACTCCCGTCAGCATAATGCCCCCCAATTTCTTGTGTGCCAAGGAGGGGTGCCCAATCCCCCTAGGCTCTTCCCCCCTGGCACTCAGTATGTGCTGACAGGGATGTCCAAGCCCTCGTCTGCTACAGCCCCCCCCAAACACTCAGGTGGCATGCTGGGAGCCCACCCCAGCGTGCCAAAGTAAAATGTCCCTGCAAAAAAAGAAAACCTTTCAGCAAGGTTTTTTTTTTTTTTAATAAACCTGTAAACTAGAAAATGGTCCCTCATTGATTCTGGTGGTCCCTCCCCCAACCTGCACCCACCCTCTGCATACCCCACCTTCCCTCACCCCATACTTACCTCTGGTGCCTGGAGCGATGATCTTCAGTGGACTAGGAACATGTCTGCGCTCTTCAAAGCCAACCGCAAACTGAAGAAATGCTGGTAAGTTGCATAACGCATAAATGTTGTTTTTTTTTTTCAACTTTGATGCATATCTCGGCCATTTTTGGGAATTTGTTCACCAAATTTTCAACATGGGGTTCTTGGGACGCCACCTCATGAACTCAGTCACTGTCATTTTGTTATTCAGTCCTGTAAGGTGATTTTGTGGTCACTGTGCAGAACCACCTTTTGGGACAGATTCATGAAATGACAGTGTCACAGTTCATGAGGTAGGTCCCCAAAAACCCTATGTTGAAAATTTGGTGAATAAATATCCCAAAAATGACTGTTTCATGATCGTGCATTGCACAGTTCCCACACACGCTCATAACTTCGTTCATTTTTAATATTTTTCACTCCAGATTTTCAACATTGCCATTTTACCACACCTTCTTATGAACAGTACAGCTGTCATTTTTCACATCTCGCCTGAAATGTGTTTTCGCACATGTAGCGCACAATGGCGCAGTCAGTGTGCGAAATCAATGTTCAGGACAGATTAAGAAAATCAGAGACACTGATTATGAGCAGAGGTCTTAAATTAGCAATGTTGAAAATGTGGTGACAAAAGTCCATAAAATGACTGTGTTACGAGCATGCATTGTGCAATTTCCACGTGTCTTCGTAAGTTCACAAATTCGTAATCTTTTCAGTCCAGATTTTCAACATTGGCATTTTTCACACCTCATTATGAACAGTACAGCTGTCATTTTTCACACCCTGGCTGAAATGTGGTACCTTGAATGTCCATGGCATTTCCTCACCAATGAAGAGAAAAAAACATACTGTAGAATGGGTTATTTTCACATTAGTTATATTTAGTGCATAATATTAACAGGCCACAGTTGTGCAAACTTACAGTAATTTAGCACTAAATGATTCATGCCTCATTTACTGAAAATGTGAAATTTTGGCAAATTAACACCATTTTATTTTAGCACTATCATCACATTCTGTGAGTATAATGAACATTTTACAGTACCCTGTTTTACAGTGTACTGCACACTGGAGGAATTGTGTGGGACTTCCAGTTTGGCAGTGATCAAGATGACTTCTTGAGCTTTTTTGCTCCTCACCTCAGGCAGATACCAGAGGGAAAATCCTTTTATCCAAATCATGATTTTTCATTAACCTTTTTTTTTTTTTTTTTTTTGTACTGCTGTTCTAGGAAAACCCAAAATCGATTTATTTCGGGAATCTGACTTTTTTCCACTCGGTACCACCAAATGAAATTGGAGTGGCCCCTCAGGATGGTGAGCTGTGGCCCAACTCTGTGCAGAACAGTGGACCTGGCCATAAAATTGATCTTTCAGCAAATTCTCAGTAAAGTCGCAGGAATGAAGAATTCCATCATGATGCTGGAAAGTCATATAGAATAACTAGCCATTCAGGTTTTTGACTAGGAAACTACTCTGAGGCACCTGGACATTTGTGGTGACAGAGGGACACAGAGCTGTACATCCTCAAAAATGAAATCTCAATACTGTGGAAACAAACTGACAGTCTAGAGCACTGGGGAGGAGAAATCATGTATGGATAGTGGTGGTCTCAGAGTGTGCTGATGTCAAGAACATGTGTGACTGTTCAGCATCTACTGACTGAGATATTGGGCTTAGAGAACTTTCCTTTGGCTCTCCAGCACGCCCAGTGTTCCCTTGACCCCAGCCCAAAGTGGGTGAAAAGCCCTGTCCCATCTTGGCAGTCTTTCTCCATTATGCTGTAAAAGACAAACTCCTGTCCATAACCCAAGAGAAAGGCACTTTGATGTTGCACAGTCAAAGAGTGCCCATCCACCAGAACTACTCCGCAAAATGTTTACTGTGAAAAATTAAACAAAAGGAGGACAGCCTTTATAGGCATCAGGGGTGCTTTTCAGCAGTTAGGGTTCAAGTACAGGATGTCCTACCCATCCACATTCAAAACTGAAAGGCATGCATTGACTTCTGGTTCTGCCTCCATGACATGCAGACATAGGGAACTTCGGCTTCAAATCCTGGGATTTTCAAATCTAAATTAATCCTACCTAGAGGTTTGGAGATCAATCCCCTTGGCTGACAAGAGTTAAGATTAACATCTGAAGGAATGATGCCTCCAAAAAGTAGACCAAAGGACACGCTTTTAGACTACTTAAAACTGGTGTCTATGTCTGAGCCACAAGACACCAGGGCCCAAAGCAAGGGCCATGTTGTGTTCACCACTTGACGACAGAGTGATGTCAGTGAAGACAAAACAACCAAAGAGGAATTCACTATTGCATCCAAGCACATGTTTAAAGAGTTAAATAAAATCAGCACAACAATCACAAAATTAGAGAAAACAGTGGTAGAAACAAACAAAGGTTTGGCAGAGGTGATTCAGTGCACATTGGATCTGGAGGCTGGGCTCACTGACATGACTACGGCAGTAAAAAAACAAGAATCATCAGTCAGATACTTACTAAAATGAGATCAAGAGCTAACAGAAAAGTTGGATGACCTAGAGCTCCAATCCCGTAGGGACAACTTGTGGATTTACAACCTCCCCGAAGACACCGAGACTGGCAGTATGGAAGATTTCACGGACTCCTTTATTAATGAAATCCTCAGGCTCCTGGCCGATATAGCCCTGATAATAGTAAGGGCTCATTGGGCATTAGCCAAGAAACTGGCTAACTCCAAGGTGGCTCACCGGTCGGAAAAATGAAATTTCTAGACTACTGTACCAAAACATTAATCCTTCAGACTGCCTGGGCCACAAAAGAGGTGATGTTTGGGGATAGAAGACTGTATTTCAATTAGGACTACACCCCATTAACCCAGCAAAATAGAAAAGTACTCCTGGATATCAAAAAAACACTTGGCCACAAGTAACATTAAGATGCATGTAATAGCCCTGGCAAAGCTGAAGCTCATTTTACCAGAGGGGCCCATTTTCTACAGAACACTAGTAGAAGCTAAACCCATGTTACAAGGACTCGAGGTACCACAGGCCCTGCTTTCCCACCCCAAACCCTTCCAAGTGGAGGGTATCTCGTGTTCCCGTCCTATGGGCAACTCCAACTGAGTGACTCAGTTTTGAGCAACTCAATTCGAGCACCCGTTATGTGAGCTACCTTGAAAGGGTAGTGAGGTGCAGTTCTAGTGCAGATGAAGGGGAAGAATGGTGAGCATGTAGGCAGGTGAATCAAGAAAGAGGGATAATGGAGGAGGTATGTGGGAGGCAGTGTGGCATGGTGTTGCTGAGCTGGCCATGTGGTGGCGAGGGTAGCTGGCTGCAGTGAGGAAGGTGCTGGGTAGGGGTACAGTTTTTATTTTTAGTGTGTACTGGAGTTTAACTCTCCCCCCCCCAAGTTTCTCCACCTCCCCAACATGCACCCCCCAGAGTTGAGAATCTAAATTAAGGGGGGGTGCGGGTGGCGCAGCCCCCTGCATGGATATCTTAGTCTGTTTTCATCACTGTTCCTGTCCTCACTGGGGAGTGCACACTGCCATTTTGCTTTTCAGTGAGGTACACTTGCAGTAATGATGATTACTATTTAGCAAGGGCCGTTATGATATGGAACCCAAGTGGAGTGCCTGCTGAGTGATGAACCCTGGGTCACAGTCTTCAATCCATGGAACAAATCCCAAGCAGCATCCATGCTGCCTCAGCAGAGGTTGAAGGGGAGTACTGAACAGAAGGCCAGCTTCTCCCAGATAGCAGCAGTGGATGCAGGCAACTGACAGATGAGAGGAGGACATTGGCTGAGCAGAAATGTCAATTGTAGCAGTTGTTTGGAGAGCATCTGTGTAGAGCTGATTCCCCAAAGAGAACATGCGGTGACAGGCACAGACCAAATTGAAAGGGAAGGCCTTCCGTGCTCTGGACTGATTTATACCTTTTATCAAATGGCTTATTTAACTATTAGTTAATACTGCTGATTGATAGGTTGGGGAAATAAGATAGAAATGGATAGGATCCATGTATAATGAGGGGGTGGCAGGGGCCACGGGTACCAGAGCATTTCTAAAAGTGGGGACCAAGGTCCAGGGATGAGAGGGTAGCAGTGAAACATGTTTGTAAAAAGATGGAGGTTGGTGGGGCTGCTCTGGGGTTTTAGGTGCTCTGTGGTGAGTTTTGGGGCTTTTAGTGAAGATAAAACACATTTTTGTCACATCTTCCCTACCTCTGACTCCAGGGAAATGTAATTTTCCTGGAGTCAGGGATGTGGGAGACTCTTGCTGACCTAAGTCTCCAACCACAACTGGGGTGGGCAACTGCCTGACCAATGCCATCGGCAACCCACCATATAGGCATTAGTGTGATGAACTATGAAATATTTTTATATAAAGGCTGGGGGCCACTAGGCCCCTGTGGTCTCTGGACTCCCAGCTTTTATATAAAAATATTTCACAGTACACACTCCCTCAAAGTCCCAAAGAAACTACTAGCCATAGTGTCAACACCTTTAAACACATCATGTGTGTGCCCACCTCCACACCCCCTTCAACTGCATCTGTTCCCAAATCCTTGGTGTTTCAACTGCCTAGACCAAATCCCACAGTGTTGTCCCTGGCACCTTTTCCCTTAAATATTAATCCTGTAAATGTGCATCTACTGTAATTATTGTACTAAGCTGCTGCCTATAGTAAATACTATTTTAGTGGAAACATTAGCACGCTGTAACAGTCCTCCATGGGACCCTTTTGAAAAATGGGTATTCAATCTTTGAGGTGTTCCACAGTGTGCTTAAGCAATCTCTAAGGGTTAGTTAGGGACAAGCGCAGGTCATAAGCATAAGCCATAACTTTATGTTCCATATTACCAAACTTTACCCCGTTAATATTATTATTTTGCCTAATTAAGTATAATAGAAGCTCCATAGCCAATATGAACAATAGAAGACAAAGTGGGCACCCTTGCCTTATCCCTCTCAGGTGTCAGTGTGGCTCAGTTGGTCGCACATCCACCTCTGGATCAGAAAGTCATGGATTCTCATCCCACACTGTGATTGGAATCATACCTAAAATGCTGGTATCCGAGTGCAGTATTAGGGTGGTGTAGTACTGCTGGGGTGTGTCGTCCTTCGGATGATACGTTAAACCAAGGTCCCTTCTACCCATCCTGGTGCTGTCCTGGAGGTGTCCAGGTGGAAGTAAAATAACCCAGGGCACTCTTCACAAAGAGTAAGGGACACTCCTGGTGTCCTGACCAACATTCCCCTTACCATAAACTGGACCATGCAATTGTCCAAGCTGTGTGTAGGTGTTGATGTGTAATATGGCTGCCACTACACATTCAGTCACTTCACTACCAGTCTAGCATTGCGTGTTAATCAGTCTGAGATACACTGTATGAAAAGTGCTATATAAATGCTGATTCTTCTTCTTCTCTCTCCAATGGAAACCTCTTGGAGAGAATTCTGTTCACACAGACTCTTGCTGTGGGAGCTTGATATATTATAGCTACCAGTGAAATAAAGTTCACTCCATTCCGAACATTTTCAATACTTCATATAAACAGTTCCACTTGATGGAATCAAATGTTTGTGAGCATCTAAAGACAGCAATACTAACTCATCCTGTTTTTTAGAGGCCAACCATATTTTGGATAAGATCCTCCTAACGTTCTCAAAGCCCACCTTCCTTTAATAAATCCAAACTGACCCCTATAAGTTTAAAGTCTTGTCCAGCCTGTCTATCAATTGGTCAAAGTGGGAAATGCTTCCTTTAAAAGGCAATAAGTAGTCTCTTAGAACTATGTGCCAGAAGTCTCACCTGAAATGGGAGAGTAAGTTCATTATTTATTTTGGGGGGTGGGGTCTTAGTCCTGTCCAAATTAGATTGTCTGGTAAACATAAATATGAAGCCTATATTAGAAGAAATAAAAATGAGCCGAGAGAAATGGGCTAAACTTACAGTAGTTGATCATATGGGGCAAAGTTAATGCTCTAAAAATGATGCTGGCGTTCAAAGTGTTTTACTTCCTTAACATGGTACCTATGCACATTCGCCCCCGATGTGGTTTAAAAAAATTGACTCTCTTTTTAGGTCTTTTCTATGGGATGGGAAGAAAGCAAGGCTCTGTCTAGTTAAACTTAAGAAACACTAGAAACAAAGCAGTATGGGCCTCCCTGATTTAAAGCAGTGCCAGCAAGCCTTTGTGTTTAGACAAATGTGCCAGTAGTTCCTTCCAAATAGTATTAGTCCCATATGGGTCAAATACGAGCAAGCTACTGTTTTTCCTCATCTGTTTCATCACAGGCTTTTAGGCATTTACCCAGCCTCGGTGAGCTCACGTACATTTTTGAAGAACTCTGCTAAATCTGTAGCGTATTTGGCACTGGATCAGACTAGTGCCAATAACAGTAGTGTGGTCAGGAACCGCACGGCAATTTAAGTACCAATTTTTTTTGTGGGGGCAAGAGGGTAGCATCTTTCAGATAAAGAGATGTGCAAGAACAAGGGGGCGCAATTTGAAGATAGACGGAGGACGGCTCAGGAGCAACGTTATGAAGTATTTTTTCATAGAGAGGGTGGTAAATGCATGGAACGTCCTTCCTGAGGAAGTCATGGGGTCAAAAACAGTGGGGGAATTCAAGAATGCATGGGAAGACATAAGGCAATTCTAGTGGGAGGTAGGGGGAAGTACTGAAGGCTGTTGGTAAAACTAGGATCTGCAGCTTATCCAGTAGGTAGAGAAAATGGGCAGACTAGGTAAGCCAAGTTGTCCTTATCTGCCGTCAAAGTCTAAGTTTCTATGTTACATATGATGCAGAGCTGCTCTTTGGCTACTCTTACTCGGGTAGTGATTTGGGAAGCCTGTAAATGAATCCTTCAGGTTAACTTCCCCTTTGATCCTGGAATTTTTATATTGAAAGTCTCCAACCTAACAGCATCGATATCCATATTAGACAAGAGATGGCTCATGGCAGCCTCTTAATGCTTTAAATGCTTACTGTTCAGCCACTGGAAGGACAAAGATGCACAGGCTTTAAATGAATGGATCAGATCCTTATCTAAGGTTGCCAACAGTGAATACATCACCCATCAGTGGCCACAATATCCCAAACTGTATGCATTAGGCTTGGACTTCTATATAGACACAGGCATTGGATGACCCCAAATGCACTCTGTTTAGCTGTTACAAGCTCTATCCCTTCTATGTTTGATTTTGGCCTTATTATCTATGATGCTGCCTCCAGCTCCTCTCTTAGGAGACTAAATGTGGCCCTACATAAAGCATGCCACCTTGTCACTGATGCCCTTCATTTCACGCACACGTCTGTGATCTATATACTGCAGCAAACTGGCTTAACCTTCATGGCAGAGTTTTTTTTACCAAACTTGCCTGTTTGAAAATAAGATTAGTCTTGGTCTAGCCCCTCCCATCCCTCTTACGGCTACTCAAAAAGGCTCTTCAACCAAGACCATACCAGAAGCTCCTCTAATCCCATGTTCTTAGTCCCTTTCTGCCACACTGCCCAAGCCCAGTGAACTTTCATGTAACGGGCTCCTTGTTGGACAAACAACCTTACACCTGACCTTCTGACTGTCTCTAGGTTGGACCCCCTTCAAAACCAAACTTAGACTGCATTTGCTGAAACAGAATAGTTGTGACTGTCCCCCCAAAGATACCTGACCATTGTCCTACCTACTCTAACACCCATCTCCCTCCTCCCCCATTTCTCTCTCTTCTACTCCTTTCCCCCACCCTTATCTTTTCTCCCTCTGCATGCCTCCTCCCTCACCTCCACCTCCTGTTTCTCCCCAGGTTTTATCAACTACACTCTCTCTCACCCATATCTTTATGTAATCCCCCCTTTCCTCCTCTCCTACAGCAGCTGCAGTGGTCGTGAGAGCAAGCAGGTTCAGCCCTCTCCAGAGTCCCCAAGCCCCTCGGAGCATCACTGCTGAAAATTACATCAGGTAGAGACCCCACGCCCAAGGCACAGCTCCAGCTGACTGCGCGAGAGGGATCTGAATTTGGCACCTTTTTTAAACAAAGGCACTTGCTTTTTCAGCTGGCAGAGCTCTATAGATTGTTTTTTCTGCCTGCTCCCATGTTCCACCAAGTACAATTTGGACTCCAGGCAGTAGTGAACTTTAATCGGAAGCTGTATTAGTGCATCAGTGCCAAAATTAGGGTGTTTGTGCAGGGGCTGCTCAGTTCTGATGTTACTGCTAAACTACTAAATCTGTAACAAGCAATCAATTTGTTCCAAATTAATTGTATGACTAAGATCGGTGTACCTGCATGCATGTACTAGGCAACGTTTATTAAGGGAACCTCCTACAGTGCATGTAATATCGTGTACCTGTTCTTGTTAGCTCCTCCTCCCCCCTACCTGTTACTTAAAGACTGTTTCTCTTTGTTCCATAGCTGCAGTGGTCATGAGGGCAAGCAGGTTCAGCCCTCCCCAGAGCCCCCAAGCACCGCGGAGCATCACCACCGAAAATTACAGCAGGTAGAGACCCCACGCCCAAGGCACAGCTCCAGCTGACTGTGCGAGAGGGATCCCCGCCACCCCCACCACCACCCTTGGTGAGCTTCTTCTTTTATAGGTGGAACCACGTGACTGCCAGAACCAATCAGCCCTCTTTTTCATTAGCTCCTTATACTTCTCTAACACTAGTGGCCACTCCTGAGCAGTGTTCCAAACTCCCATTATAATGCTCCATCTCTCTCTCTAGTAATGGTTGTGCTGTGCATAACCTTATCGTCCCTTCCACCTTCTTCCTACCCAAATCAACAAATCTCTCTGCCCCTCATCTCTGAGGCTGTAAAGCTGCCTCCCCACTCTTCCTCTACCCTAGTACACCACACTCTGTACTGCTGGCAAAACTGGATACTGGGATCCTCTATCCACCCTCCCTCCTTTCATGCAGGGTTGTCTACTTTAAATGTCTCCTACTCCTTCGAACTTACGCCCACCTCACATACACCGCACCATTTTCCAATCCACTGTAAGTCACAAAGGAACATGCGCCTATTAAAACAGCTCCTGTCACTCCTGCTCCTTATAGCCGGTGATGTAGAACAAAACCCTATTCCCTCCCCCCAATAAACGGGCACCTCTCAGCCACGGCAAATCACCTTCCAAGAGGGTTAAAAATAGTTCATCTGAATATATGCAGCATTCTGAACAAAATACGGCCTTACAGACAAGTATATTATTCCTTTGCCCTGTTATCTTAATCATTACAGAATCCTGGCTGAAGCCCCACAACCTTGATATGGAATTCTCAATACCTGGCTACTCCCTCATTCGGCAGGACTGCCTTGGCAAAATGAAGGACGGTGGCACTGCCATGTACATCTCCTCTAAACTCCAGTTCACCACAATCAGACCTACCTCAACCACACTGTCAATAGATTCCCTTCTAATCAAAATCTCTCTACCGCATTCGATCCCTATATACGTAGCAGGGTCTTACTGCCCTCTGGACACACCACTGCCTATCATCCTAGACCACCTAGGCACCCTGAGGTCCCTTGCAGCTGGCGGCAAACTTCATATTCTTGGGGATTTCAACCAGAACTGGCTAGACAGCACAGCCTCCAAAGCACGTTGTCAAGTAAATGCTCTAAACCTGTCCCAACAAATAACTGAACCCACTCGCCTAAACTACAAATCCAAGAAGCATACTCTACTGGATTGGGCCCTTACCACCCACCCCCATCGTACTGTATAATTAACGCTGGCCTACTACTGGACTCCCTCAGTGATCACCACATGATTCAGACCCCCGCACATTGTACAACAGAGCTTACAAATCCCTAGACCTGACCACACTCCTAACTGACCTCGCCAGCATCGATTGGTCCTACATCCCTAGGGCTCCCTCCATGGATAAGGCCCTCAAATTCTTCACATCTAACTTCCTGGCTATCTGAGACTCCCACGTGCCTCTCAGAAGATCCAGAGCAAGAGAATCCCACCTACGCTGGGTAACCGCAAACCTCTTGGAACAACTACTAGTCAGGGACCGAGCCTGGAAAACTTTCAAGGCCACAGGTACTCAAATGGCTCTGCAGCACTACAGCTCACTAAGGAATGCCTGCACTAGACTCATCGGACAGGCCAAATCTAATTTTTTCAAGTCAGCTTTCAACAATAACTTTTCTCACCCAGCACAATTCTGGAAGTCAATTAAATTCCTACTCACCCCACCGGCCCAACCATCCACTCTCACCCCCAGTATAGATGGAAGTATCATCACTGCTCCCTGCACTGTTCCACAGAATTTAACTCCTATTTCTCCAACAGTACATCCTCTCTACTCTCCTCCTACCCCTCACTCCCTCCCCCTGTTCCCCCAGCTGTCTCCTCACCTGCTTATTTCTTGCTTTGCCCGGTTTCACCTGCTGAGGTACTAAAAATACTTCAGTCACTAAATCCAGCCAAAGGTAAATGCCCCTCGAGCCTTGACTCCAAAATGCTCCATCTTTCTGCCCCAGTAATAGCCAACCCTCTAGCTGCTCTCTATAACCTGTCTTTCAGACTTAGTTCCGTCCCTACAATATGGAAACAAGCCACAGTCATACTCCTCACCAAAGGAGGCGACCCTTCCTCCCCATGCAACTACCGTCCTATATCGCTGCTCCCCATCCTAGCCAAAATACAGGAGCACCTTGTACTAGCCCAGCTCTCCCACTACCTCAAATTCATCTCCTTCTTCACCCCCTTACCAGGCTGGGTTTAGAAAAAAAATCACTTCACCACCACCTCTCTCCTTCGTCTCACCGACACCATCCTCATGGGCATGGATAGAGGGGAGATAACTGTGGCTATCTTCATCAACCTGGCTAAGGCTTTCAACACGGTCTCTCATGCCCTGTTACTGTCCAAACTTGCCCAAGCTGGACTGACTGAGCCTGCCACCAATTGATTCCAGACGTACTTGGCAGGTAGGTCCCAGTCTGTCCGGATTGGCTCAGCTATCTCCACCACCTCACTCCCTGTTACCAGCAGGGTTCCCCAAGGATCTGTTCTTGGCTCTTTGTTGTTTTCTAATTTCCTCACTGGTCTGCCTGCAGCCTACCCTCATACATCTATCCACATGTATGCAGACAACACGGTGCTGTTTGCCTCTGGTTCATTCCCCACTGCCATGGCAGCCTACCTGCAGGAGGATTTTGACTCCATCCAATGCTGGTTCCATTCAAATCAACTATTTCTAAACCTCAAAAAACAGTTTCACAAACTTTTGGCACTTGGGCAAAACTGTACTACCTTCCTGCCTTCCCAACTTTCCACACATTAGAAGGTGCCCCTCTGGAGGTCTGCACTTCCTACAGATACCTCGGGGTCTGGTTAGACCGGCATCTTGACTTCACTGCGCATATTGATGCTATACATAAAAAGATACACCCCATGTTAGGCATTTATACTGTAACAAAAGTTACATCCCCCTACCAACACGACTGGCTATCGTTCAAAAGATGATCCTCCCAATATTGGACTACGCCGATATAGTCTACTGTGCAGACCCTCAATCCTCCCTGGCCAGACTAGACCCTGTCTTCAACTCCTTCTGCCAGTTCTCCCTGGACTGCCCTCCTAGCACACATCACTGTGACCTCTACCAGTCCTTAGATCTCCCTTCTCTCCACAATCAGAGATTGCTACACTGTGCTAGAACCGCAGCTAAATTCTGGTCGCAGTCCCTCCCTTCTTATCTGGTGAGCACCCTGAATGTTCTTCCCCCACCAGCCTACTCGCTCAGGAACACTGATTCTCAGCTACTTTACATCCCTCACAGGTCCACCAAGTCTGGACAGGCTGCTTTAAGCTTCAGGATGCTCAAATTGTGGAACTCCCTGTCGGCCGATATTAGGCACGCCACAAGCACTCCTCACCGTAATGCTCTTCTTAAGACTCAGATCTCTACCACTTGCTCTTGCATCCTGCCCTACTGAATCCCTTGCAACCTTGCTGTCAGTTGTTTATTTGTCTCTGATATTTTTTCTCCCTTTAGTTGACAACTCTGCTTATTGTGTTGATTGGTTGCGGGGTATATATGTAATTCAGTGCGTGTTGTTCTCTTACCTATACCACCCTGTCTGTATATTTGCTATTTGTATATTTGCTATTTGCATATAAGGATTTTGACTACTTTAATATGACTGAAATTGAACATGTACATGTGTAACTTCTACTATTACTGTATCCTGCCTATCCCTATTCCCCCAGGACGCATCTGGAATCGAGTGGTACACTGTTCAGTATGCCTTCCTGGTAAAACTCTTTAATAAATAAATAAATCCTACCCCTTCCTTTTTTCCCACAGTTACCTCCACACTCCCTACCATCTCTATACTAGGTTGGCAGTATAGCCAAGACATTAGAGAAACGAGGTGTGAACGAACTTGGTGCATCCAGCAGACCAGACCTGAGTTTGATTCTCACGACCTCTACTTGCATACTGTGTGACTCTGAGCAAGTCACTTAACCTCCCAGTGCTCCCAGGTCACCCCTGAAAATAGGCACTTGTGCCTAGTGGGCCTTACCCAGTTACCAAATACTAAAATAAAAATAAAATAAATATACCACTGCTGAAATCCCTCCCTCTCCTTTCCTTGTTTCTTACCTCATGGAATCACTTTCTCACAGTCTACAGTGGTTCCTCCTTCCTTTAACCAGCCTCCAACCCCCTCCACACCTTGTTTCTGGACCCTTGCACCTAGGATCTCACCGAGACAATGCCTCTCTTGTGCTGCTTTAGCTCTCTCCACCCTCTGGCTGGTCCTCACATCCTCACCTACCCTTCCCATGGTTTCCCACCTGTATGTCCTGACAAGGTCATCTTGTGACCACTTATTTTCACTGTATGTCAATTTTCAAACCAATGTAATTTTTGAATCCTTGCATACTTGTGCCATGTAATTCTTATGGAACCTTGAAGCACTTACTTTGTAATTTTTCTTTCGTAGCAATTTTTCTTTTGTTTTCATTATTGTACTTTGTAACAAAATCACGTTTGTTTATTGTACCCTGCTGTTGTCTTTGTCTCCATCTTGATATGACATGGAGCCTTTGTAAATCAGACCCTGGCTCAAAGGTTGTAATTCTGTGATTTCAATAAATAAATGAATAAATAAAATAAATCAAAATGCTAGGACTCTTACATAAATATGAAGCAGCATGAGGTCCCTTCTTCTCCTGGTTATAAGCTGTAGAAACATAGAAACATAGATTTTGACAGCAGATAAGGACCACTTGGCCCACCCAGTCTGCCCATTTCCCTACCTAATGGATAAGCTGCAGATCCTAGTTAACCAGCAGCCTACTTCTTCCTACCCCAACCCCCTAGAATTGCCTTATGACTGTCCCATGCATGCTTGAATTCCACCACTGTTTTTGACTCCACAAACTCCTCCGGAAGACCGTTCCATGCATCCACTACCCTCTCTGTGAAAAAATGCTTCCTTAAATTACCTCTGAGCCACCCTCTTCTATCTTCAAAAATTGTGCCCTTGTTCTTGCACACCTCTTTTTGAAAGATGCTACCCTCTTGGACTTTGTTGATTCCTTGAGGTACTTGAAAGTTTCTATCATGTCCCCCCCCCCTTCCCTTGAGGCTATACATATTCAGCTCCTTAAGTCTCTCTTCATATGTCTTCCGGTGCAGACCCTGCACCATTTTAGTTGCCTTCCTCTGGACAGCCTCCATCCTGTCTATGTCTTTGCGGAGATTGGGTCTCCAGAACTGCACACAGTACTCCTACTGCTGTGTAGGCTAACCTTTTAATATATACTTTTAACATTGATTGTATTTAATATTCACCAGTGCTTCATGACTCTTTACAAATGTTCTGAATTGCATGGACCTGAAAAAGTTTACAGTCGCCAGTACTTGTTACAATTTATCATCTATACTGTCTGTATTTGCCTTAATGCATATAATCTGTTTGCAGTATTTACAAATTGCATTGCATATTTCTGTATTTTGTTTTGTCTTCTTTGCTATAATACAATAAAAATAATTTGAAAAATGGGTATTCAAAATGTGTCTATTCTACTGTTCACAGCTGTAATAAAGGATAGCACTGAGGAGGGTTACACACAACATAATTAGAGGGGTGATGCGTATGCTTAAAATGGGGTGCAGTGAAGTCAGACTGACATTTGGCAAGAAGATTCAGATAAGTGAGAAGATCAGTAAAGCAACCAGCAACATTAGTACCAGTGCCACTTGACCTGAGCCCCCTGACTGATATGAGTTTGCATTTTGAGACCTGACCTTAAGACCTGCATTTCCCTACTTTATTACATTTAAACAGAATATTGTGCTTTAACGACTTTCAGGTACAGGAAACCCAAATGCTTTGTACATTTTAAAATAAGTACACAGATCACACCTTAAAGGTTGAACTTGAATATATTTTATGTTTCCTTCACCTCCTTTCAGAGCAGTATTTTGAGCTTTTTTTTTTTTGTGGACTTTCTTTATGCTCCCCTCTCTGGCCTTTCTGACTCTCTCCAGAGGTACACCCTGCTCTTCCGTATCCTACCTGCCTGAAGTCCCCAGCCTTATCTTGCCAGTGGGGAGGGAACTCTGCTCCACTCACACTGATCTCTCGACCCCTAGACTTAAACCCCCCTGGGGCGGGACCACCGACTCCTCCTGGTGACCTTTCTGAGGTCTAGTTGGTAGACCAGGCAGTGCAGGGAGCACCAGAGGCAGGCTGAAAGATGTGGCACTGGACGTGGGAGTCAGCCACTTGACCCACCTTTGTTAGGACATTTTCTGTTTTTTGTTCTTCCCTCCCCTTTGTCTCAAACATACAATGCATACAGTGCATGTGTACACACTCCCGCACATGCACACAGAATTACTGCCACAGCCAGTCCCCCAATAGAGGATCCACAGGCTACTGTACCCTCAGTCAGTACCAGGACTCACCAAAGCCCAGGATCTGGAATCCACCTCCCTCCCAGAACAGGACAGCAGTCCTCCAGACTCTCAATCCTGTCCTCCCCCACCAATCTAAGCTCACTCCCAAACTCGGGTCACCAGCGTTGTGCGAGGTGTGACATCCAGTGCCTCAGTCCTCAGCACCACCAGGTCAGCATCCTTTTGAGCTTTAACAGATATTTTTAATCATGTTGGTATAAGTAAGGCCCAAAAGTTGGCATTCTCTTGCCTCTAGTCCAGAAAGCTGTGGATTCAAGTTCTGTACCAAGATTTGGGCTCATGCTAAGTTCTAATACTATTCTTTCCCTTCTTTCCTTCTAGGGTCTGAAGGCAGGTTAATGAACCTTCCTGCCCTCCCCAGCTTCCGACTGAGCTGATGCCAAATTCTACAAGTGCAGCATCTGAAGGCAGGTTAAAGAATGTCCCTGCCCTCCTCAGCTTCCAACTGAGTCAACATCGAATTCTACAAGTGCAGGTATGATTTCCCAAGGAAGCTACTCACCAGATTTTGAACTTGGTGTGATTCCTGTGTAGCCTGCGGTGAACTCCCTGTGTGTGCTGCTGCTCTTTGAGCATTTTTCATTTGGCTATAATTTTAGTTGCTCTTTAAGCTCAGAATTTTGCATTTAGCCCTAGCTTATCAATTTATATCATTTTTTACATTGTTTAACTGCTCTAAATTTAATTGCTGGTGCCATACAATATTGTTACCTGCTAGCCAAAAGTTTTTTTAACTTGTTTGTACTCAAACCCCTCCAAGCCCCATGTCTCTCTCTGCCTTTCTGTCTCTCTCTTTCTCTCCTGCACTCACTCATTCTTCCATCCCCCATGCTGCATTTCAGCCCAGCCCCCTGCTTGCCCTCATAAAATACCTTCCAAGTTTAAAATCCCTTCTCTTTCCTTCCAGGGTCTGAAGACAGGTTAGTGAACCTTCCTGTCCTCCCCAGCTTCCGACTGAGCCGACACCAAATTCTGCAAGTGCAGGTATGATTGCCCAAGCAAGCTACTCAGCCAGATTTTGAACTTGGCATGATTCCTGTGTAGCCTGCTCTCAGCTCCGTGTGTGTGTGCTGCTGTACTTTGAGCATGCCCCCGATACTTGCAACATCCACCCCTCAGACACGAGTGTCTGTTGGTGAAATTCACCTTTCCTTGCTCCATACCTATTTTCATTGCAGGCTCCTACTGCTGCCCCAGCACACGCACATCATCAATCACTGACCTCCTAGCCACCTTACAAACTCATGTAGTTAGTGGCGAACTCCATGTCTTGGGTGACGTCAATATAAATTGTGTTGCCCCTTCTCATTCTAAAATTCGGCAGGACGTTGCTGCACTAAACCTCACTCAACCCCTCAATAAACCCTCCCTTTTAAATACAAAATCCCTCAACCACTCTCTGATAGACTGGATCCTTTCCCACTCACATCATACAATTACACCTGGTCTACTAACAGACTCATTAGGCGACCACCACCTGATCTATGCAGTAAGGAAAATCCACTGCCCCAAACCCCCCCCCCCCAAACACTGCTGCTTTGATCCTACACTTCCTTAAATATCGCTTCCCTTCTGCATGATCTGTCTAGTGTAGATTGGTCCTTTATTACCCATGCCCTCTCCATCGCTGCTGCTCTTGATTACTTCAAGTCTAATCTTCTCTCCACTCCATGTGGAACACCCATGCATCTGAGAAGAAGCCATGTGCCTCTCTGCTGATCTCTTAGCCCATCTCTGATCTAGTTACCAAGCATGGAAGACTCACAAATCCTCCAGCCTTCCTACAGCCTTCCAGAAATATAGCACACTCCAAAATGCCTGTACCAGGGCAGACTTGCTAAGTCAGAATACTTTCAGGACACCTTCCTTACAAATATAAATCACCCTTCCAAGTTCTGGAAGTTGGTAAATTCCTTATTCCACCCTCAATCTCAGCCCCCCACTCCCGGGATCAAAACTGGCAGTGGCACACTGTCTGACCCTCTATCTGTAGCAACTGAATTCAGTTCCTTCCTTCTTTCTTTCTTTTTTTCTTTATTTATTTGCTTTTGTTGACCGGGTAAGTCACATTAGACAGCCAAGTGCCTATTTTCAGGTGCGACCACCTGTGCGCCATCCATGATGTCATCTCTCCCCTCGATCTCAGCTGATCCTATCCCTCCCTTTCCCCGCTTCCCCCCCACAAGTTCCTTTAATTTCAGCCCCATTACCCCAGAGGATGTCTACAATGCTCTTATTGTGCTAAATCCCTTAAAGGGGAAGTGCTCCTCAGGGCTGGATGACAAAATGTTATACTCATCCACCCCTGCCATTGCACCCCTTCCTTCCTGTCTGTTAAATCTCTCCTTCTCCCTTAAAATTGTTCCTGACAAGTGGAAACAGGCCACTGTTGTCCCCCTCCCCAAAAGAGGTGACCCCTCCTCCATCGGAAACTACAGCCCAATCTCACTTCTTTCCATCCTCACTAAACTGCAGGAGCATCTAGTCCTATCTCAGTTATCCTCCTTCTTTGACAAAGCTTCCTTTTTCACCCCTTATCAGTCTGACTTTAGGAGATCCCTCTCAACCATCACTCACTGCTGAGGATCAGTGACTCCATCCAGACAGGCATGGACCAGGGACACATCGCCTCTGCCATTTTCATCGACGTAGCAAAGGACTTCAGCACTGTTCCCCCCCCCACTTATCTCTCCTCTGCAGGGCTCTCCATTGAGTCTACCAGTTGGTTCCATTCCTATCTAGTAGGTAGGCCCCAGTTTGCTCGAATTGGCAACTCCCTCTCCCCATAACCACTGGTGTGTCTCAAGGATCTGTCCTTGGCCCCTCTTATTTTTTCTTTTCCTAAATAACCTACCCACTTCCTGGCCACACACCTCTATCTATATGTATGCAGATGACACCGTCTTGTATGTCTCTGGCTCCTCTGTCACTGAGGTGGTGGCCAGACTTCAGTGTGACTTCAATAATGTTCAGTTGTGGTTCTGCTCTAACCAGATCTCCTGAATGCCAAGAAAACCATCTCCATGACCTTTCCACACCCTTGATGGGGCAATACTTGAGGAATGTTCCTACTTTAGATACCTTGGTGTTTGGCTTGACTGACACCTCAACTTTTCTGTACACATTGAGGTCATACACAAGAAATTGCACTATAAACTGGGTGCCCTGTATTGTAACCAGGGCTGCATTCCGTTGCCAGCTCACCAGGCTCTTGTACAGAAAATTATTCTCCCAATCTTCGATTATGGGGGTGTCATATACAGTGCCATCCCATTCTCCTCCTTAACCAGACTGGAGATACTCTTCCACTCCTTCTGTTGCTTCACCCTCGACTGTCCCCCTTGCACTCATTGCTGTGCCCTTTACCAATCTCTGTCTCTCCCCTCCCTTTAGAATAGATGGCACACTCATTGTATCAGCCTCTAGGCCAAATTCTGGTCACATTCCCTACCTTCCTATCTCTCCTTCTCTCTCGCCACCCCTACCTCTCCTTCTTTTTATTCACTCAGAAATTCTGACCCCTTCACTTTAACTGTCCCTTGTCGTATCTCCTCAGCTGGTCAGGCCACCTTTTCATACTGGCTTCCAACTCTGTGGAACTCCTTCCCAAGGCATATTCAATTTGCTCCCTCTCCCCGGGGTTTCAATTACCTCATAAAAAACATTTCCACTCCCCCTGCACCTGTTCCATATCTTTTGTTTTAACCACCCTGGCTGCCCCTACCTTGCTGTCTTCTGCTGGTGCATTCAGGCTTTAGGCATTTAAGCACATATGAATCCACCACCAATGCAATTTCTGTATCCTATTTATTGCACCATGTAACTAGTACTGTGTACTAGGTTCTTGCAATTTGCTGGTACTCTGTTGCTCTATTTTTAAGTTGTGTAAAATGTGTATCTGTATTATTGTAAACATCCTGGGCTGGATATTCAAACTGTGCCATTCTGAGCATAGCCCTTACACTGCACAAAATAGTTAAGCTGGGGTGTCAGGGCGATATTCAAGGAGTTGAGCTATTGAACGCTCACTTGAATATCACCAACCACAGCCACTAATACTATGGCACAGTGGAACTTGCGCCACTGCAAGACGACAGAGTGGAGCAGTCATTCGGTGGCACAAGTACCATTGTGCCATGTGCAAAATCCCGATATTCAAATGGTGACATGCAAATGGGGCTATAATTCATGCAAGGCATAGGGGGGCCATTTGCATCTGATTATGGCCCCATTTGCATGCCACTAGCATGCAGGTGCTCCGATCCCCAAGCACTTGCACCTGGCACCCTGCCAGGCAGCAGCTGTCGGGGACCAACGCCCCCTGCAGCCCGATCATGGGCAAAACAGTGTAGAATCCCCACCTCCACCCCTCACTGGCCCGATCGCGGGCATGGTTTAATTCCCCCCCCAACTGCCCGATCGCGTGGTCCAGTGGACCGAAAAGCCCGATCGTGGGCAGTAGTTGTGTAAACCCCCCCTCCCAAATTCATCCCTGGTGGTCCAGTGGACTGAAAAGCCTGATCGCTGGCAGTAGTTGTGTAAACCCCTCCCGAATTCATCCCTGGTGGTCTAGTGGACGAAAAGCCCGATCGCAGGCAGTAGTTGTGTAAACCCCGAATTCATCCCTGGTGGTCTAGTGGCACATCCGATCATGGGATGTAAATGCCACAAACCCCCAACATTGCCCTGGTGGCTAGTGTCCCCTCTCACCCACCCATGAAGCCCCACCACCCCGCTCCCCACAGCCGGCGCGGCAGCATCCCTCCCGCCTGCTGCCCCGCCGCCTGCCGACTGACTGCCCGGTAGGCTGCACACCCACTGGTGCAGAGCAAGAGACAATGGGCGTGCAGCCCATACTGTACATGACAGTCCAGATTTGTGAATGAATAGTGTTGTCACCAAGGTGTTTAACAATGTTGCACCAGTCCATATATGACCCAGGTCTTTTCACTCACGAGCCCCATGGTTTAGTGGGGCTCTCAAGAAGATCAAGACAAAAGGTTGGAAGTTTGAGCATTGCTGGAGAAAATCTGGGACTGTGAACAACAAACTGGCTTTGACAAATAACTATGGTGAGTATTAAAGGGCAATCAACCAAAAGTAGGCACAGTTCCTGTCCAGGGAGATTGCTGCAGGGACGAACAGACTGGTTTTGCTCTTTAGGATTGTAGACAGGTTATTAAAGCCAGACTGTTTGCAACCAAAACGAGCAGTTTCAATCACTTGCTGTGAGGAGTTTGCTCAGTTCATTTCTGACAAGGTGTCCTCCAGTAGATTTAGAATATCTCCAGTGGGATATGACCAACCCCACTTTGTGGAGTCTGACATTCACATGACCACTCCATTTGTTTGGGAGGAGTTTGAGCCAGTTGGGATGACTGAGGTCATCAAGGTCATCCCTAAGCAGTGATCCACTTTTTGTGAATTGTACCCTGGCCCTACACATCTTCTAGTGGGATGTGTGGAGTTGGTTGGTCCAATTATCACTGAGATTGTATGGTACTCACTCTCAAAGGGGCTATTCCCTGATGTCTTGAAGGAGGCATTGGTGGTGCCCCTTCTAAAGAAACTATGGCTTGACCCAGATATCTTGGTGAATTACCAACCTGTCTCTAATCTTCCATTCTGGGGGAAGACTGTGGAGAAAGTGGTGGCTTTGCAGCTTGAGGCCCACCTGATGACCTTTGACATCTACGAGCCACTCCACTCAGCATTTAGGAAGAAGCATAGCACTGAAACAGCATTAGTTAAAATGCAGAATAATCTCAGAGTAAAGGATAGAGACGAGTGGTTAGTTCTTGTTCTAGATCGCATCAGCTTTTGATACCATAGACCATATGGTGCTACTTGATTACCTTAGGGAACTCTGTGGACTGACTAGCAAATTCATCAGTCTGGTAAAAAGAGAAGTAGGGCAAGTGTGGCAAGAGTGGCACATCAAAAAATGAATAAAAAAAAACCGAAATGGTACTGGTATTGTTAGCAATGCTATAGCTAAAGTCAGATATTTCCATTCACTGGCTCATAAAGCTAAGACTGAACAGATTACATCTCCTATCATGAGAAGAGCAGTGAAGAAAATAAGAAGGAAGCTTTTGTTGATTAAAGTCCAACTCTGTGTTAGGCAGTTTGTTTCTATGATGGTAAATGCTAGAGCTTGGTTATGGAGACAAATAATGTCTCAACTTGACTCATTCAACAGAGTTGTCTAAGACATTAAAATGAAATTGCAGGAAATTAAACATCTCAATATACAGTAGATAACTTTTGAGAGATTTTCAATGGCCGTTCGCTACATACACAACATTCAGAGCCTTACTTCTGGGAAGAAACATACAAGCCACTGTTGTCAAGAACAGTGTTTTCACTGGGTATAAGTGCAAAAGCCTGTAATGTTTTGCTGTTACAAAATGCTGCCACTCAAAGGGATTAAGAGGAGGAGAATGAGGATGTCCCAGTTGAGGAACATAGACCAAAATGTGTTGTGTGTGCTTGTGATTAGTGGTGGGTGAAGTGGCCAAAATTCACTCCATGAAGCAACTCACAGAGTAATGCAGAATCCGCAAAGTAATCCACAACACAAAGTGAAATACTTCGAGTCCTAATGAGAAATGCGAAGTCCATTGATAACAATGACTTCACATTACTCTGCCTTCCCCCAACCATTTCTGCACCGATGTTACTGTGAAGTGCATAGAAAGCAATGTACTTTGCATCACTTTGCCTTGAAATTGAGCTCCAATGTGAATTTTGTAGTGATTCATGGGATTGCAGGTCACAAGGGCTCTAGATTGTTCTGCGCAGCCTCAGTTCTGTGTAGTGTGTGTAGTGCTAGATGGAGATAGTTTCCTCTCAGAGTTCTGCGATTCAAATCCTCTAAAAGCTGATAAAAAAGGTGTCAGCATGGCTCAGTTGTTAGCACATCCGCCTCTGGACCAGGAGGTCATGGGTTCTCGTCCCACACCAGGATTGGACTTGCACCTAAAAATAGCTGACATCTGAGTGCAGTGTTGGGGGGTGTTGTACTGCTGGGGTGTGCCATCCTTCAGATGAGATGTTAAACAGAGGTTCCTTCTGCCCATCCTGGTGTTGTCCTGGTGGGTGTCCAGGTGGAAGTCAAAGAACCCAGGGCACCTTTTCGCAAAGAGTAGGGAACATTCCCGGTGTCCTGGCCAACATTCCCCTTCCCATAAACCGGTTCATGCAATTATCCAGGCTGTGTGTGGGTGATGATGTGCGATATGGCTGCCACCACACATTCAGTCACTTCACTACCAGTCTAGCATTGCTTGTAAAGCGCTTTGGATGTATGAAAAGCGCTATATAAATGCTGATTCTTCTTCTTTTCGGGTCATTGTTTTGCTCAAAGTTTAGTACATCAATTGTAGGAAACTCTCCTGTGTTCATATCATCAAGTGTTTATTGTTTATGTATGGAGATTTTGAACACTAATTTAGAACATTCAGTCTGTGTACTGACAGACACTTGAAGTGTGCTTTGAGGGAGGAGTATATCTGCAGTAGAGGTAGGTTAAAACTGAGAGAAAGGGCAGTTTTTCTGTTTTGGTTATATTTTTCTTGTATAATTATGTTAGTGTATGTGCAGTAATATTTTCAATAATTCTTGACATTTATTTGCTAATTGTTGTGGTGCAGCAGTGCATAATTTCAGTTTGTTTAAAATATTTGTTTATAGTAATGAAGTTTTCAATTTGCTATGCATTACTTGTAGTATGTGCATGTGAGTCTGTGTGTGTGACGCATGCCATCAAATCAGATGCATTTTATTGTGCCACAGAGTAATGCAGCAGTGCAAACCTGCTATCCACCACACCTGCATGATTTTGCACTGCTTTGTGGTATCTTGCTTTTGGACTGTTACTACAGTGCACTGCACACCCCCACCCCCCAACTGGCAAAAGGTATTCTTTTCCATACTAGATTGTGACCTGTGAGCAATGGTTAAGGTGTTGTGACTTTGCATCTGCATCTCTTCTTGGTTATGTAGCACAATCCTAATCTGTCTGTGCTTTTGCATCTGTTCAGTGCCCACTCTCCATCTGCAAGTTGCAGTTGTTGTTGTTGTTGTTGTTTTATATGGCTTCACATCCATCAGCCCAGACTGAAAGTTCAGAAATCTAAATTTGTTTAGAGTTTTCTTGGTGATCCCCCAAAATGCCTGCAAAGAGACATGCAAGCAAAACTGCTTCTGACCGTGGCATTGCTGCCATTGGCAAGATTGTCCATGGGCGTGGTAGTACACAGAAGCACATAGCTGATGTCAGTAAAGGGATTTCTCCATTAAGGTTTTTACAGTGCAATCTGTAGCTTCTCTCATAGTTGGAGGAGATGATGATGTCCCAGTTGGTGGTGTTAGTGTAGTTTCTGCTGGCATGAGTATTGCTTCCTCAAGTTCCACTTCTGACCAATTAACCGTTTCAAAAAATACAGTTGAGTCTAAAGCTGTGACCAACAGTGTAGATGATGTCATACCCCCCATTAACATCCCCATGGTAGTTGAACATGGTTCTGATCCTGGCAACAATGTCACATTTCTTCTAGCACTGTTGAGGTCATGACTTTTACTATCCAATGATTCAAAGTATGGTGCAAAACTATCAGGTGATGATGATGCTGTGGTTGAAGCATGTTCTCCACACGACAGCATCCAAGGTGAGAATGTGGATGAGGAAGATGTTAATGAATATGGTAATGATGTCAGTGACCCCTGTTGGGAACAGGAGAAAAAAGAAAGTCAAGGTGGCTGTGTCTGGGTCTGTTGGCGTTAAATCCCCCCCCCCCCAAAGAGTTGTGATTTAACGGTTCCTGTTGATGATAATGATGATGACCCAGTAATCATTATAGGTAGTCGTGGTGGTCAGATGGAGTCCAAGTGTGTCCAGCCTGAAAAATCATATAGCACACTCCTCATTTCAGAGGTTAAAAAAACTGAGTCTAATAAGCAGCATCAGTGACTTGCTAAAGTAGGGGATCACAGTCCCTTATTTGGGATTTTTGTCTAAGATACAAATGATGAGTTGCTTGCAATCTGCCAGCTTTGCCATGCGTGTGTGAGTCGAGGTAAAAAGGGGGAGTCATCTGGGCATGGGGGGACAGCACACACACATCTTAAGAACAGGCACATGGCACTGTGGACCCAACCCCAGATGGCAGCTAATGCCATAATGGGGCATTTACCCTCATCATCAACCTTACTGAGCATGTTATCCCCTTTCATGAGTGCAAGACCAAGTAGGAATGTCTGCAGTGGTGATGAAATAACACCAGAGGATTACTACAGGCATGATGAGGGGGAGAATTATGATTTAGAAATCTTGTCAAGTGGTGGTCAGAGTAGCAGTGGTAGTGATGGTGGTGGTAATCAATGCAGTATATCTAGTGCAAGTGGTACATCAACACCTGTACATAAAATGAGGAAAATAACTTAATTTGTGGACTTGTCACCTGTACAACCCTCTTCGTCACACGTCCACACCTCACCCCCCTGCCATTCACAGACATGAGCCATTTGTCACACCTTGTGCAAAACGTGCAAGTCAGCCCACTTTGGAGAGTGTTTTTGCCTGTAACCACCTGCCTGAAGCATGTGACATACACTGTGTAAGCCATGTGATGTGTATGGGCTGCCTGTGAATTCTCACTCTGCCTTAAAGTGGAATAAGGTGGAGTGCACTGTAACAGGGAGCTCCTGCCACTCTTTAGGACTGACCTTTTCTTAAATCTGTTGCAATAGTTCTTCTATTTCTTAGCCTAATCTATCCTTTACAATTTCTAGTTCATAAGGTTGGCCACCTATGGGCATCCCCTTCCCTTTCTTGACTATGCTATAGTGTCTTCTTTAATTTTCCTTTTCCCTCTCAGAACCTCATACAGAGAGGTTATTGTGGTGACCTCCAAGTGTATGTAAAACAGGTTGTGTTTATTGTTGTTGGATTTTGTATGTAATAGCATTATGTCATAAAAATACCTTGATGTACATACCTTATGTTTATGAAACCTGTAAATGTTGAAAATACCATGGCACTAGATGTTTTTGATAATGGTAAAAAGTACTAGGTGACTATTACAGAAATTAAGTTAGCTGTGCTGTTTAAAATGCATGTAAATTGCCGTAAACTGAACAAGTCAAAATGTCATGGTGATTTGCATATATCTCATGATGCTTTGCATTATGGAAGTAGGCATGATGTTGTATTTCTTTGAAACTTGACTTGTTGCCGATGCCCTTTGGGGTAACCTTTCTTTCAGTGATTCTGCATTGAGATTCTTTGTCTATAGCTAGTTTTTTTCCTTTTTTGGCCCCTAATACCCAAGCAGATGGGGCCTGCATGGGGTGGAGGTTGCATCTCAACTGATAAGTTAGATCAGAGATCAGTGTCCAGTGTCAGTAGGTGCTGGCTAAATGCAGAGCAAGGACATACATAGCATGTTGCTGCAAACTGATGTACTGAAGAAGAAATATGGCATTGCAGAAGCTTATTTCCTATATTTTAAATAAGCAACATACAGAGATTGTGTGTTGAACCTGAAGTCTAGTATCTGGTCCATCTGTTAACCCACAACCCTTCCACAGACTTGGTGTAATAAGTGGGATAACTTGCTGGAAGCATCTGGACTTGCTGAAGAGGGATATTTTCTGATGAATATCACCCAGATATCTCAGGTGGACCAATGCATCAGGAGTTGCCAGAGGAGAACCCAGAAAAGAAATTCCATGGAGTTCTGCAAAGAACCATGACTGACAGATGGAAAGAAGCTGCTGCCTGGGACTTGGAAGCTCAGAGGAAGGCCAAGCCTGAAGATGATGAAGAGATGCAGCTCGAGGCAGACCACAGAAGCAAGACAACACCCTAATGGTGGAAAACCTGATGAGGTTAATACAGTGGATGATTGGGCAATGGGTTGAGGCAGACTGACTACGCAGAGAGGCAGAACACTGGTGCCAGGTGCTAGAGAGGTCCATGCCAGAGAGTTTAGATAAAGCATCAGATGAGGATTTTTCATGGGCTCAGCTGGAGGGGGACTCCCCTGACTGAGCAGAATATTCCTTTGTTGCCTGTGATCCTAGGATGTTACCTATTGGAGGTCAGAGATGCAAGTATGGAACTTGAATGTGAGATCCCAGGTAAGACTGTGCCTAGTGATATAGTGTTGGGGTTGAAGACTCCAAGCAAACAAGAAGAAGCCTATGATGCTGAAGGGACTTTTTCTTGTATTGATATAGCTAAATCTAGTAACAGTATTGACTGGGGTATACTACATGCTAAAAATACTAATGTTGCCAAACCATTACAGTATGTTAAGGAGGGTGGAGGTCATTAAAGAAAACAAAATAGCACCCTTGGAAAAAGGGAAAAATCTCACATAGGTCACAGGGTACTAGATGGTAACAGATGGCTGAAAATAACACAATGATTAAAAGGATATTTACTAAGACACCCCAGAGTTAAAAGGTTTAGGAACCTGCTGTTTAACACTGCAGGGCATTCAGCATGGAGGTTTCTTGTCTTTCTGCAGATTTCTATAGAGACATGCCTGGGGATAAGATGACCAAGGAGTTGGGGTCATAGGTTATAAAAGGTTGAAACAGGAGAGTAGAAACTACTATTGCTCCTTACATATTCCCACAGACACTTTGTGTAAGACAGAGGGATCAAGTTAGTTGCAGGCAAGGCCAGATGTGGCTCTGCAATGGTCCCTTTCCATAGGCAAAAGTGTAGCATGTTTGGTCAGGGGGTGGGCCTGATGTCAAAGAAAGAGGCATCCAAGGGCAGGCAAGGAGTCTGAGGTGGTACTTGTGTTTAATTTTTTTCTGAGTGAAAACCTACAAAGGAGAAGTGGGTGGAAAATGGATTGGAACCTGTGCTGGGGTAACACCTTGAGTGTCTATACTCAGGTGTCTATATCTGAAACAAGTGAAATGAATCAAAAGACATAGTGGGTTTATATAGAGGGGTTGAACCTAGGACTAGGCCCTTGCTTAAAACTGATATGTCTGGTGGGGTTGGAGCAGGTAATTACTCACCCCAGAGAAAGTCTTTCTATGGTACTGGACATTACAGCTGTCTAGGTTTTTGGTTACGAAATATGACGGACTTTCCCTAAAGGATATGGGAAGGTACCATTAGTCTCTGTTGAGAAATGTATTAAAGCCTCAGGGTAAAGAATGATGATATCCATTATGTTTATGATAGAATGTTTATCATTAATAGGGACCATGAGACAGAGCTTCTGAAGATGGATGGGTGGAAGCTCCATCCCTTCCTGGGACAGGAAGGTGGTAAGCAGTTTGCAATAACTGCTTCCCTCTTAAGGTGAGAGATATGTGAAAGGGAGTTCCTGCCACTCTTGAGGACCGACCTTTTCTTAAATCTGTTGCAATAGTTCTTCTATTTCTTAGCCTAATCTATCCTTTACAATTTCTAGTCCATAAGGTTGGCCACATATGGGCATCCCCTTCCCTTTCTTGACTATTCTATAGTGTCTTCTTTAATTTTCCTTTTCCTTCTCAGGTCCTCGTACAGAGAGGTTATTGTGGTGACCTCCAAGTCTATGTAAAACAGGTTGTGTTTATTGTTGGATTTAGTATGTGATAGCACTATGTCATAAAATACCTTGATGTATATACCTTATGATTATGAAACCTGTAAATGTTGAAAATACCATGGCACTAGGTATTTTTTTATAATGAAAGAATGTACTAGGTGACTATTACAGAAAGTAAGTTAGCTGTGCTGTTTAAAATGCATGTAAATTGCCGTAAACTGAACAAGTCTAAATGTAATGGTGATTTGCATATATCCCATGATGCTTTGCATTATGGAAGTATGTATGATGTTGTATTTCTTTGAAACTTGATTTGATGCCAGTGCCCTTTGGGGTAATCTTTCTTTCAGTGATTCTGCACTGAGGTTCTTTGTCTACAGTTTGTTTTGTTTTGTTTTCCTTTTTGGGCCCCCACTACCTAAGCAAATGGGGCTTGCTTAGGGGTGGAGGTTGCATCTCAACTGGTAAATTCGATCCGAGATCAGTGTCAATAGGTGCTGGCTAAGTGCAGAGAAGGGACATACATAGTATGTTGCTGCAAACTGATGTACTGAAAAAGGAATATGGCATTGCAGAAATGTATTTCCTGTATTTTGAATAAACATCATACAGAGATTGTGTGTTGAACCTGAAGTTTGGTGTCTGGTCCATCCGTCACCCCACAACCTCTCCACATGCACAACGTGAAGTCATAATTACAATGTGAAGTGAGGGTTTAAGATGGGCACTCCATGTAGTGGAATACTAATGTGATGTGACCACTTCATGGGCAGAATTTTATTTTGCTGCATCTCTACTTGTGATGAGTTGTGTAACATATGGCAAGCATATTTTGGTGAGGTGAAGAAGTTCAGCAACCTGTTTGTTATCACAAAGAGATCTAAATGGTATGAATTATTTGGAAAGTTGGATCACTGTGAAATGTGTCCATATACTCGACTTGTGGGTAATTCACTAGCTGGTTTGCAGACTGATGTAAATGACAATCAGTCAATCAAAAGTTTATTGTTGACAATTACAATTGTCATTACAATTAGTACATAATAAAACAAACACAATAATCCATACCATAACAACAATATTATATATTAATGGTAACATAATGTATACAATACACATTAATAAGCACCACCTTCTTGTGTTATGCAGCATCTGTTGGTATGTACCTTAAGAATATGTATTTTTTTCCTTTCTATAACTTTACCAAATCTTGTCACTTCCTCAGGTGTTTTAACAGCCTTAGATTTCCATAGATAATTAACTGGATATGACAATTTCATGTCTAATGTTACTAGTACATTTCCCCAAAACAGCGTTCTTCCCTTGTTATATGGGGGGGGGGGCAGAGCAAAAGTAAGTGTATTAGGCTGTCTTCGCCCCTTCTACAAGCACATAGAGCAAAGTCTGTTTTCCCATAGAACTTTCTCAATGTTTGACTATCTATTTAGCCAAATCTAAGCTTAGTGTAGGTTTTCCTCAAATAGGGATTCTTTAATTTGTATAGCTATTGTTCTGTCCCAAATTCTCTTTTCATGTTCGATGCTAACCATTTATTTGATTTTAAATTTTTTCATAAACTTAGTTCATTTTGGATGTGGATATCCAAAATTCTGACCTTAGTTTTCTGCTTGATATCCTTAAATGGAATCAAACAACTCTCTACAATGCACTGCAGGAGACCGTACAATTTAATGATCTCCTGCAGTGCATAAAGACTGGGACACATATATCCCTGTTGAATATAGGATAATGTCTCCTCTAAGCATATTCTGGGGAGTCTCTCACTATGTATATTATACACTTTAATCCAATAAGTACACCGTCTCTGTTCTATGTTTACACCTCATTGGTAATTGTCCAATTTCAAGTCTGGTCAAAACAGACGCTGCACTATATGGTAACCCCCACAGTCTTTTTGTAAAATGTATTAATATTTATTTCCAGCACATCAGTTTTGTCACATCCCCATATTTCTGATCCATATAGGATCCAAGACCTTATTTTTGCATTAAATGCCATAACAGAACCTTTAACAGACCTTCCCCCATATTATAAGTGAAAGTCTGTTTTGACGAGGTTAAGCACTTTTCTTTCTGAGATATGCTTTGGACATGTTCTTGCCACTTCAAATTGTAAGTAAACACTATTCCCAGATAACAAAATGTCTCCACATATTCAATTATATGAGTATTACACTTTAGCATAGTTACATTGCCAATTTTCAGATATTGGCCATTAAATACCAAAATTAATTTCTAAATCTGCCCTTATACATTCCCCATAGAATTTTTGCAGACTCCTTTTAATTCCCAGGAAACTTGTTGCCATTAACACAATGTCGTCTGCATATGCCAGGTAGGGACACTGCCTGGAGTCCAATTTAAGCATGTGTAGCCCAGGGTCATTCGACTCATCCATGACACTATTAAGGGAAAATATTAAACAATACAGGGTACAGAACACAACCTTGTCTTAACCCAATATTAGCTGGAAATTTTGCAGTACCGTCTCCTTCTCTGTTACATCTTATTGAGGTATATTTATCTCTGTATAATGTTTTCAACATGCTAATTATTAATGGATACAGTTCATATTTTTCTAGTGGTTCCCACAATGTTTTCCTACTGACCCTGTCAAATGCTGATTTGAGATCAGTAAATATGCAAAAAAATAAATATTTTTTTTAATATAAATATATTTATATATGAGTTGTGATAATACCATACACTGATCTATTGTAGAATGTTCTGGCATAAAACCTGCTTGTCCTTCATTAAGAATGTTTTTTATTATTAATCCAAAGCATTATTCTACTGTGTATGATTTTGGTGAATATTTTTTGTGTCGTATCTAATAGGACTATCGGTCTATAATTACCAGGGTTCGACTTATCACCTTTCTTATACAAAGGCACTGTGATATTTTCTTACCAAGATGGTGGAATACTCCCTGTTTCTATTATGTTGTTGAGTAATATCATAAGGACTGGTATTCATATCCCTGGATCATCCATAATAATATCTACAGGGAGTGTAAATGACAGTGTTCTTTATCATACCAAATGCATGACTGCTGAGTATAATACAGCAATGTGTATATTTGTTGCCAAAATATACCATGTCAGGCATGCAGTAAAGACATTTACAGGGTTAAATTGGTTACTGACAGCAGGTGATATGGAAGGTGCGTCTGTATTGCTTAAAAAAAGTACAAAGACAGGCACCTTATCATGGTATATCTAATTTCTACACAGATTCAGTGGACGTGTATGCTCCTGTTGATGAGTCTGAAGTTATTAGAACGTTTGGCAATGAAATTGCAAAGTTTGAGCTGGCCAAGAGACAGAAATTTGAATATGCTTGTGTTTCTTACCGACATCTTTTCTACAAGACGAAAGTTGTAGTCATTGATCTGGACAAGGTCAAGACATTGAATCATACAGTATGTGGTGTTGTTTGACGGCTTACCTCTTACTGTAGTCAGACTTTGACATGCCTAGAAAAATAGTCCTGTGTGACTACTACTGTACAGCAGTAAGAGTAAGGCAAATGTCCTACCACCAAGGTCAGTACCAAATAATACGGAACCAGACATTACACCACCAAAGATTGCCAAACTTAATTTGTTTGAGTGAATTCTGATGCAAATAATCAACCCATTTCAAACAATGTTGCATTTTAACATCAAGATGAAGAACTTGCTCCAGAAAGAACTTATCGAATCTCTAAAGGGACAGCTGGCCTGGTGGCACTGAGGGCTGAAGCACTGGGTGCCTTACCTCTCTCCACGTTGATGACTTGTGTGTGGGAACAAGCATGGGCCACTGTGGGTCAGCTGGGGGGCTGGGAGTGGACAGAGCAGTTGACAGGCAGCTCTCTATTCCCAGATCAGGGAGGTTGGCTGACTCAGCTGAAGACCACCACCACATGAAGGTGTGATGGTGGTGCAGGCAGAGAAAGAGTCAGGTGCTAGGAAAGGGGTAGGCAGAGTAGAGACAGCTAAGTCAAGGCATGCACATGCACCTCCATGCACACAACCAACCTTGTTTGGGACTCTTGGGAGTAAGGAGACAGAAACATGTGAAAATGTGGGGGTGGCAGCTGGATGACACTCCCAGGATGAATCCGGTGGTCTTGCCGGGGAAGTGGGGGATGGCCCCTAAAGGGATCATGGATGTCTGATACAGTCAGCTGACACAAGCAACCTACCCACTGGGGAGAATAGAAACCTACATGGAAAACAAAATCTCTAAAGGGTACTATCATGTACCTACCGCTTCCTCTGTGGGAAAATGGTGACACCATTTCTCATGAGAGTAGTCTTGTTATCTTAGTAGATGGTGTTCTAACAAAGTCTAAAGTGATTTGGCAGCATGTTGTCAATGTTGAAAGAGTGAAAAAAGCTTTGAGACACTTAAAGCATAAAAATCCTTTTTATGAGGATCTCGACAAGCAGTTCAATGTTCTTGAGTCAAGGCAGGCAATGATAGAGAAGATGATGAGGAGTACCTGAACAAAATGTGTATGAGCAGTACACTATTCATCCTCTTCATGGAAGAGATCCTGAAACTGATAACCTAGAGTTGTACCAGATGAAGCAAGTTGAAGAAGTACAAGGCAAGGCAAATTTTATTTTACTGGTGCCCAATCCCGGAGGCTCTGGGTGCCAAACAGTAAAAACATACCATCAAGACAATAACCAAATCAATGTAAACAACAATAAAATATCAGTAGAAATAAATATAATTAATAAATATATCTTTAAAACTGAATCTCACAGGAGGGTCTATGATACTCAAATGAGCTAGTACCCACGGTCCAGAAAGGCCTGATTAAACAGGAAGGCCTTAAGGTGGGCCTTAAAGACCTCAACTGAAAAGGCCTCCCAAAGCGATGGAGGAAGTGAGTTCCATAGGACAAGGCTGGCAACACTGAATGCTCTTGTCATCAGCAGTTTTAAGCCTCATCCTGGGAACTGCCAGCAGGCCACTAGAGGAAGACTGGAGGGAGTGGACTGAGACAGCAAGTGTAAGAAGGTCTGACAGGTAACTAGGACCCTGCCTGTGTAGGAACTTAAAGGTGAGCAAGCCCACCTTAAAGAGGATCCTCCACCTCACTGGCAGCAAGTGCAGATAGCACAAAATTGGGGTGATATGACAAAATTTAGGCTGCCCAGACAACACCCTAGTGGCCATGTTGTGAACTAGCTGCAGCCGGCAGAGGTTACTCCCCCAACCGAGACCCTGAGGTGCAGCACATTACAGTAGTAGAGTCTGAACGTCATAATAATAATAATAATAACATTTATTTAATTAAGCACCTTTCAAAATCTCAAGGTGCTGTACAGCATAATACAAATACAAAAACATATTCAAATACATTCAATATAAAATCAGGATAAAACAGGAAATGCCTTTTCCCATAAAAAAGTCTTTAGCGCCTGCTTAAAACTCCCCACCGTCCTGCACTCCCAGAGCTGATGGGGCAGAGAATTCCAGAACCCCCAACACATGCACTGACCACATCATGAAGGCATGCACCAAGGTGGAGACGTTCAGAGAGAGAACTAGGAACTTAATCCTGATTATATTCCTAAAATGGTAGAAGCTGGCCTGGACAACGAATAATACTTGGGAATGAAATGACAATTCACTGTCAAAGGTCACGCCAAGGAACTGCACCCTGGAGGAAGTCCTCAATGGCACAGATCCCAGGAATAAACCAGTTTCAGTGCCAGAAGGCAATTTATTCTGTCTTCTGTTCGACTCCACCACCAGTACCTCCATCTTGTCGGGGTTCAGTTACAACCAGCTGGAGGCCATCCAGTCATTTATTTCTGCAAGGCAGCTGTTTAGTACTTCCACCACACTGGAGTTCCTGGGGCAAAGGAAAGATAAAGCTGGGTATCATCGGAATAACAATGGAAACCCAAGCCATACTTCCTAATGAGCTCACCCAGGAGCAGCATGTACACAGCAAACAACATTGATGACAGGACCAATCCCTGAAGTATTTCATACGACAGGAGGCCAGAGGAAGAGGAGAAATTCCCCATCACTACTCATTGCCTCCTGTTTGTGAGGTATGACTCAAACCAGCAGATGACAGAGCTGGTGAGCCCACAGAATTGCCTCATGCGGTCAAGCAACACACAATGGTCTACCGTGTCAAAGGCTGAGAAGAGATCAAGAAGGATTAGAATTGTTCCCTCCACCCGGTCTCTAGCCCTGGGGAGGTCATTATGCACCTGCAATAGGGTGATTTCTGTACTATGCCTTGCATAGAAACCAGACTGGAATGGCTTATAGAGATCAAAGGTCATGAGGTACTCTTCAAGTTGAAGTGCCACTACCTCCTCTATTTTTCCCAGAAATGGGAGGTTGGAGATCAGCTGGTAATTCACCTTGATGTCAGGGTCTAACAATGTTTTTTCAGGAGGGGATGAACCAGCACCTCCTTCAAGGCCTCTGGAAAAATCTCCTCTGTCAAAGAGCACTGGAAAATCAAGGCGAACACCAGGCCAATAGTGTCCACACATCTCATCAAGAAATGCGTAAGCACAGGGTCCAGTTCACAGTATGTGTGCTTCAACCTGGAAGCTACCTCAATGACCTCTGATGCCTCCACTGATTTAAACTTCCCCCAACTTGGCAGAGAGCTCTCCAGATGGTCCAGATGATCACTGTAGGGCTCACTGATGGAATGCCTTGCTGGATGGCGGATACTCTGTTCAAGAAGATCTGAGTGAACTCTTCACACAAGGCATCAGAAAAGGTATTTTTTGGCTGAAGATGGGCTGAGTTTAGGAGCCAGTCCACTGTCTGAAAAAGCAGTCGGTGAGTTCTTCCTGGCAGTAATCTCTTTGTAGAGGAACCCTGCCTTCTTATGAGTGATTTCCCCCTGATACTCATGATAATGTGAGCACAGGGCCAGTCTATCTGCTTCCAGGCAAGACTTCCACCAGTAGTGCTCCAGCCTCTGACCCACAATCTTCATTGCCTCGAGCTTTCCGTCAAACCAAAGGGAATTCAAATGAGAAGATCTTGGTCGTACATGGGCAGGTGCAAGGGAGTTGAGTGCTGCCATCATCACCCTATCATAAGTGGTGACTGCTGTGCCCGAACCCCCAACACATGCACTGTCCACACTAGATAGATCAGCCACCATTAGAAATCCCTCCGGGGTCAAGACTCTCAAAGGGTGGTACCTGATCATCTCAATGGGGGACAGCTCTAGGAAAAGCCCCAAGCAAGAACTCCACTGTGCAGTGATTGGACCAAATGATCCAGTCAATCTTGAGGTTACTAACCTCAAGCCCCAGTGAGAAGACCAGGCCAGCATGTGGCCATCCCAGTGGGTTGTGGCGGAGACCTCCTACGAAAGGCCCAGAGATGACATGGTCTGGAGTTACAACCTAGCCTCAATTTCACGTCATCAGCCAAGGCACTGAAGTCCTCCAGGACCAAACACCAGGGGGATTTCAGTGTCTTGCTAGCGACAAGGTCGGCCACCTCCTGCAGAAAATCACCCACTGCCCCAAAGGGGCATTAAATCAGGAGAATCATACAACTTGCACACAGGCCTCCACATGCTGCCACATGTTCAAATTAACCTGGTCTTCCCACTGAGTGCATGGAGAAGCCAAGCTCAGATCTAAAACAGATTGCTACTCCCCCTCTCCTGCGTTCCGCTCTGGGGCAGTGCATCACCAAGTACCCGGGGGGGGTGGGGGCGGCAGCCTCTAAAACTGGATCAGCATCATCACCCACCCAGGTCTCAGTAATGCATGCCAGATCAACAGAGGAAATCAAATCTGCAATAACGGCAGTCTTGTTCCTAAGCGATCTGGCATTGCACAGCACTATCCTCAGGGGCTTGGTGGACAATGTAGTCCTTAAGGCTACCTGCCCACTCGGTCTGTTGGGGGCCCTGAACACAGAAACTGGTTACCTTTCACCTCTCACAGGGACCCATTGATATCCAGGGCACCTTCTGCACCCAACCACTCCAATCCTACCCCCTCCCATAGTGCATGGGGCACCACACCATTAAGTGACCAGTGCGCCTTCTCTTAATTCCAACCTCCCAACAGCAAAGTTCTGTAGTAATGAAAATTGGAAGATAGGTGAAGGGCTGAAGATCAAACAACTGGGATGCCCCGTACCCTATCCAGGCCCACTCCAGTCCTCCCAGACACATGATGACCAATCATTGAGGACCCCTAGCAGCTAGTCAATCCACTCACTCACACTCAGTCATACCACTGATACAAATAATAATCATAACCACTCACACACCATTCATAGGAACTAAAAATAATAAATCCAGTACCCAATCACACCCCACCAACAAAGGAAGGGAAAAAGTAAGAAGCAGGCCTTAAAACTTCTTAAAGAGACGGTAGAACCCCAGATCTCATTTAATTTAGTTTATCAGTGTTTGACCAAAAATAAAGCAAACTGTATATATGAAATCTAAATGGGTAAAACCTCCATAAACCAGAAAAAGTCACTGAAATAAACATCTGCAGTCCTCAGAGTTCATCCGGCTCAATTTCTGGTAGTCCAACAGTCCAATGATACTCCAAGGGGGGGAGAAGAAAAGACCAAAAAAACTGTAAACATCCACAAAACACAGCCCCCCCCCTTATGATAATCCATGGGGGGTGAGACCAAAGGAATCATGGCAAACACCATGCAACAGGCAGCACCAGGTACCGGCCAACCCAGAAATCCAGCATTAGATGTTACAGCCTGGCTATGAACAACAGAGGACAGATTTTCTCCTGGGAATATTAGCATTGGAAAGCCCTCCATTTCCGTGCTGTCCCTGAAAGTTCAATGAAACGGCACCAGTACAGCACCAGTCCAGCACAATTGCGGCGGCCCCTGCGTATGGTGGCAAGCAGGGCACTGACACAGACTAATGTACTGTGCTGTACAAGACTGTTGCCACAGCAAGCCAAGTGCATGGTCCCGGGCAATTCCAAATGCCAGTCCCTCTGCACTAAACAGCACTTGCCTTGGTGCAGAAAAGTCCATCCAGGAGGTCAGTGCTAACCCCTGATGGTCTCAAACAGTCCATGAAGTCCAAGGCATAGAGCCAGTAACTTGTAGCAGCTCGGATATTTCAGAACGCACCATGGCATTCCAACAGATAAGGATCCGGGGAGAACAGTTTTCTAAAAAATAAAATAAAAAAACTAGCTCCTACAACTAAATCACTTCCCCTGCTGTGCCTCACATTAACAGCCTTAAACTAACTGTTAATGATAAAACATTTTTGGATCTATGGTCAAACAGTGAAACCGGGATCAAGCTCGACCAGATTAACTTTCCCAACAGAAAGCAAGGGAGAATCACAGAGGAGGTGATCTCAGAGATTGAGAGCTGCAAGTGACAAGCACAGCACTGCCATCCCTCAAGTGCTATTAGTATCTGGGTGAGCACGATGTTTTCCAGATCTCTTTCTGCATGGCACAGGAGGATGTTTAGATGTACATGAGTCACAAGTCCCTGGTGTGGCATATCGGGCTTCATGAGTGCTACATTCAGATAGAAAGTTCAGGAGGAACATTCAATGCTTGCTCCATCTGTTGTGGGAGAGTGAGCTGAGGATACTGTTTGCGTCTATAGCTCATACTTTATGGCTGACAACATCTATATAAGGCATGACAGCTGCAGAGCTTTTGCAGAAGTTGAAAGAGAAAAACGAAACTCTTCAAGTTAATTTAAGTTCAGTTTTCTCCAGCATGAGAGGTACAAAAGAGTACTAGTAACAAAGGCACTCTGAAATGATGTGCATGCTTCAAGAGTTTGGTCCTGCTACATGGTTTGCGATTCTTTGTTGTGCTGAATACTCTTGGGATGAGTTGGCCAATTTGTTGAAGTAGGCTATTGCAGATGTTGACAGTATTTTTTTTCACTTGGCCCAGTGTCTGTTTCTCTGCATTTCCATCACCGCTTCCATCAGCGGTTGACATTTTTTCTGTCAAAAAAGAATCCATCTCTTGGGCTGGTTGAGCACCATTTTTGGAGAGTGGAGTATCAGGCATGTGGAAATCCCCACATTCACCTGCTCTTTGGATTAAGGATGCACCACGCATTGGTGACAGTTCTGATGCAGAAGTGTTGAAGGTTATCTTGCAATATGTTATTTGTCAGATGCCAGACAAGTATGATAGCCCAACACTGTAGAAACTGGTGCGCAAGTTCCAGCATCATTTGTAAAGTAAAACTTTATTTGTATAGCTCCTTTCCAGAACCAAGATGCTGCACATTTTAAAATACAATAAACAAACATTAACATTTTTAACAATAAAACAATAAATATAGCTAAGAATTAAAATTCATCCAGGAGGGATAAAGTAAAGAGATATCTTTTTAACATTGATTTAAAGCTACAGTATCGATGGCCAGGCACTCTCTTAACCAATGAGGTAGAGAATTCCACAGGGAGGGTGCTACAAAAGAAAAAGCACCGGCACCAAAAGATTTTAAACGAACCCTGGGAATCTCTAGCCATCCTTCATCGGCGGATCGGAGAGGACGAAGGGGGCAGTAGGGAGTCAGGAGATCTTTCAGGTAGCCAGGTCCCTGTTCATGTAGGCCTTTAAAGGTTAGCAAGTCAACCTTAAAGGTGACACACCACTGAACAGGCAGCCAGTGCAGTCCACACAGCACAGGTGTACTATGACTTGTCCTTGATGTACCAGTCAAAAGCCTGACTGCAGCATTCTGCACTAGCTGCAAGCAGCGGATATCAACCCCAGGATTCCCTAGGTGGAGGGCATTGCAGTAGTCAAAATGGGCGGTAATGAAGGCATGGACCAGTGTTGGAAGGTCATCAGGAGGAACCAGGTGTTTCACCCGAGCGATATTCCTCAGAAGGTAAAATGAGGATTTAATCACGGCCAACACCTGAGATTTCAGATTCAGGCCATCATTAAAAATAACACCCAGGTTACGCACCCGGTCTGCGATAGTGAGCTGAACACCATGAAGTCAAAGCCCTGACACTTTCCCAGCCCCCAAACCCGCTTGGGTCCACTACCAACACTTCATTCTTGTCCGAATTCAGTCTCAGCCAGCAGGTGCTCATACAATCCTTGATTTTGGCAAGGCAGTTGTTTAGCACAGAAATTGCATCAACCTCTCCAGGTAGAAAAGACATATACAGTTGAGTATCATCTGCATAGCTATGAAAACTCAAACCATATTGCCTGATGGTATCTTCCAATGGCAGCATATACATTGCAAACAACATGGGCTCTAATATGGAGCCCAGTGGCACCCCGCAGGACAGGGGAAAGGTGTCAGAGGAATAAATTCCAGTGATCACCCTCTGAGACCTGTCCACAAGGAAAGATTGAAACCATTCGAGGACTGTAACAGACAGCCCACAATAGAACTGTAAGGACTCCAAAAGCACACCATGGTCTACAGTGTCAAATCCTGTGGAGAGATCAAGAAGGACCAAGATGGTACAAGCCTTTCGATCTCTCGCCATTAGGAGGTCATTCAATTCTCAGACAAGTGCAGTTTCAGTGCTATGTCTCTTCCAAAATCCAGATTAGAGAGCTTCATAGACATTGTGGGTCACAAGGTGATGGTCCAGTTGCAACACAACCACCTTCTCAATAACCTTACCCACAAAGGGCAGGTTAGAGACATGCCAGTAGTTAGCTGGACAGTTGGGATCCAAGGAGGTTTTTTTTAAAGAGTGGTCATATGACTGCCTCCTTGAGGGGGATCAGAAAAGAAGGAAAGACCTCCCCCTCCAAGGAACTCCAGACAATTTCAGCCAGGATCAGGCAGGTAACATCTACACAGCCCACTAAAAAGGGGGTAGGGCCCGAATCCAAACTACAACTGATTGGGCACAGAGTCTGAACAATCTTCACAATGTCCATGAATTCTGACTGGCTAGAAACATAGAATTTGATGGCAGATAAGGACCGCTTGGCCAATCTAGTCTGCACATTTCCCTACCTACAGGATAGGCGGCAGATCCTAGTTAACTAACAGCCTATTTCTTTCTACCCCCCACAATAATTGCCTTATGTCTGTCCCATGCATTCTTGAATTCTCCCACAGTTTTAGACCCCACAACCTCCTCAGGAAGGCTGTTCCATTCATCCACTACCCTCTCTGTGAAATAATACTTCCTCACATTGCCCCTGAACCGCCCTCTTCTATCTTTAAATTGTGTCCCTTGTTCTTGCAAGTCTCTTTTCTGAAAGATGCTACCTTTTGGACTTTGTTGATTCCACTGAGGTACTTAAAGTTTCTATCATGTCCCCCTCCTCTTCTTTCCTCAAGGGTATACATATTAAGCTCCTTTAGTCTCTCCTCATACGACTTCTCTGCAGACCCTGCACCATTTTAGTTGCCCTCCTCTGACTACCTCTATCCTGTCTATGTCCTTATGGAGATGGGGTCTCCAGAACTGGACACAGTACTCAGATGGGGTCTCACCAACTGTCTGTACAGAGGGATAACAACTTCCTGTTTTCTGCTGCTGATGCCTCCCTATACATCCCAGTATACCCCCAGCCCTCCCTACTGCCTTCCTCACATTGCTTGCAACCTTAAGATCATCTGATATGATTACCCCAGGTCCCTTTCCTTTTTTGTTGTTGTTACTACCTCCCACCCATTGTGTATTCTTCCCTGGGTTCTTGTTTCCCAGGTGCATTATTTTGCACTTTTTGCATTGAATCCTAACTGCCATACTTTGACCATTCCTCCAACCTTGCCAAGTTCCTTTTCATCCTTTCCACGCCTCCTTGTGTATCAACCCTGTTGCAGATCTTTGTGTCATCTGCAAAAAGGCATACTTTTCCTTCCAGTCCCTTTGCAATGTCACTGATGAAGACATTAAAAAGGACTGGACCCAATACTGAACCTTGCGGTACCCCACTAGTAACCCCTTTTTCTTCAGAGTGGACTCCATTTACAATTACTAAAGTCCAGACAGACAGACTGGGTTCTCCCCACCTCCCATCGACCTCCGCAATCCCTTGTAGAGAGAGCTGGGCAGATACTGGACCTAATGCTGGCAACCTTATCTGTAAAGAATTGTGCAAACTCCTCACATTTAGCTTGAGAAAAGGCTCCTCCAGCCTTAAGAGCTGAGCTGGTCAATTCTGTGCAGCAGAAATCTCCTTGGACAGGAATTCTGCCTTCTTAAGGGTGATTTCTGATTGATAGCCCTTATAATGTTTCATCAATCTAAGCCTGTTAGCATTCAGGCTGGATATCTGCCATGCTCTCACCATCCTTTGACCAACTCACCTCAGCTCCTTCAAGAAACCATCAAACCAAGGTGTCCTTGGGCAAAGAGTGAGTGGCCGAACACAAACAGGAGCAATCAAGTCCAGGGCATCTCCCACCACCTTATTATAGGTCAGTACAAGATCCCCTGGACTCATGCATTCACCTAACAATCCCAATAGGTCCAGGACCACCGACTGATCATCTGATGTAATGCCCCTTAAAGGGCAGTACTGAACCATCTCCATAGGGGCAGGTCTATTGAGGGAAGCCCCAAAACTGAACCCTATGGTGTGATGGTCAGACCAACTGACTGGTTCCACCCCCAAGTCTGAGATCTCCATCCCCAGGAGAAACACCAGATCAAATGAGTGACCCCCTATATGGGTAGTGGAGGTAACCACCTGTGTAAGGCCCAGCATCATCATTAACTGAAAGAAATTTTGACCAAATTGCAAGAGTTCATCATCGACCTAGGCACTGAAGCCCCTCAGAACTATCCATCTAGGGTACTCCAATGCCATGTTGATGATGAAGTCTGCTATCTCCTGCAGGAATTCTCCACCATCACCTGGTGAACGGTAAATGAGGAGAGTCCTGCAACCTACATTTTCTCCCAAGATACACTCAAAGGATTTGATGGGCCCCACTGGAACATCCACAAGACCCAGTTCAGTCTTAAAAGTGATGGCTACACCCCCACCCCTACGATCCAACATTTGGTGGTGTATCACCGAGAATCCAGCTGGAACAGCAGAGGCCAATACAGGGCCTGCATTTTCATCCAGCCAGGTCTTGCTGATGCATGCCAGATCTACCATTCCAACAAGATCAGCTATAATAACCATCTTGTTCCTAATAGATCTGGCATTGCATAACACTGCCCGAGTAGGATGGAATGTTGAGGAAGACCTCAACTCCTGCCCACTAACTGCAGAGCCCTTGGGTATGGGGATAAGATAAGGAACACCCCTGTCTGGGTACCATTTTGCCCCAGAATGTCTCCTGATACCCATTACCTCAATTTGCCCTCCCCTTTCCATTCCCCCACCAGACCCAGTTCTCCCTTTTCTTGTTCGCCTCCTAACAATCCGTAAGGCTCAACACCTTTTATAGGTCTCTGTTGGTAAATAGGGGCATTCAAAAGGATACAGTTCCTGAGTGTAGTGGGCTAATATTGTCTGACTGTCTTTAAACCTTCCCAGCACATTCTCTAATATTATAAAGGGCAGCAAAGCAGACCATAAAATTACACACACTTTCACTAATACTTTCCCACCCACTAACAACCCACCTAAACCAAACAAATAAAATATATGGCGAAATACTTATAGCAGAGTATGAAGCTATTAATGGCAGATAGAACTGATCCTAAAGTCTATTAATAGCAAGTAGAGCAGATGCTAGAGTCTCCAGATTTGTATTATGGACTAGAGAGCTCCCACCTCTCAGGTGAAACCAAAAACATTCCTTCACCAACTACCTCTCATGTAGAAAAGAGGAGGTCCATATCTTACTTCAATATGAATCAAGGAATTCAGAGTCTGACAGGCACTCTCATTGCCCATAAAATAAAAACCGATCAAAAATAAAAGAGGTCTGACTGTAACACGAGTCAAAAAGTCCTCTTCCGACATACCACCAAAGGAATTGTTTGGGAACTTTCTGCTGCTGGACAAAAATTAATTCAGCATCACCAACATATGACTGAATTCACAGCCGACAATGAAAGCCAAAGAAGAGCACCAGTTCAGGCAAAACTACCAGAGGGGCCCCTCCAGCATTACCCCCAGGAGGCTTACACTAGGAATTTCTGTGCCCCCTGCTATGGCTCCTAAGCAGTATAAACCTTCTGACCCACACCACATGCAGCCTAAGAGAACCAGAAGCAAATGGCCTGCTCTCCAGTGGACCTAGACCCTGGACACCCACAGAGCTCACAGACCCAGCACAGACCCAGTTACCGCCACCCAGCAAGTGCAACCGGAACCCCTCACACTGTCAATGACAAGCCCCTGGAGAAAACACCAGTCCTCTAGCTCAGGAACTCCTCTAACTCAGACCTTTACCAAACAGACACTGGTAAACTTCCAACAGTGGTCTGTCGCAAAAGATCTTCCACCGGAATGAAATGCACGTTACTCCCACTATGATAGTTCCTCCATGGGGAGATTTTATCTTCAGCATCTTCAATTTCACCCATCCTCCAGACCTCTTCCATCCTCAATCCACCAGAACCTCAAGTAGTACAGTTAGGACTTCCTACTTATGCTTAGGATTACTAACAAAAAATGAATTTAAACTCAGATATTTGGTTCATACAACCCAGACAAATCAAATAGGTAGGATGTTCACTCCAGATCAAACCTCTCTACACCCAGAAAAAAAAATGTGCCTGCTCTAACTTTCTCACTTAAAGCCCTCACTCACTACCACTAAACTAACTAAAGAAAAAAAATAATTAAATAACAGACTCAAACAAATTAACAAGTAACATGCAAACAAAAATAAAACTCAAACTGTTCTACTGCTCATTCAAGGCTAGCCCAGCATAGCCGCTATCTTTCCCTAAAGTAGGTAGGCAGGACCAAGGCCTGGTTAACAAGGAACTCCAACACCAACCTTGGTTGAAACTTGTGCTGCAAGTACTGTTGCAAGCCTGTGAAAAGTGAGTCTCAGTGGTATACTAGGTGTTGCCTTGGATTTCCAAGGTGGGTGTGTGAACAGGGTCACATGAATGATATGTTCTCTGCAATGCAACATTGTCTCAAAGCAAAATCAATAAATAGGGTATATGAGCTACCCAGAAAGAAGGATGAGGTCTACATCAGTGACTACAATCCCATTTTTTTGTTGATGTGGCAGGCAAACATGGATATTCAGTTTGTAGCTGACAACTGTATGGCTCTTGTGCGATATGTTATGACATACATTGCCAGACATGAGCTGACTTGCTTGCAGGAGCTTTAGGAGGAACTGTCAAACACAAACAGATCTATGACATCACATCTTTGGTCCTTGGGGTTTGAAAACTTTGTCGCATGAGCAGTGTGATGCATATGAGGCAAGCGACAGGTTTATTGGCACTCACCTGTATGGAAGGTCAGACCTGATATGGTTCTCCTCAATGTGAACTACAAGCAAAATTGGAAGCATGTGCTATGGTCAATGAACAGACTGAAGAGTTGGTTTTTACTAGGCCTTCTTCAACCAGCATTGTGAAGGATAACCTAATTGTACTATTCTCAGTGGCACACTACAATGAAAGACATGTGTTTGTATGAAGTTGCCAAATGGTACAATTATGTTTCTGGTCTTCGTACTAATACTGAGAGATTATATTTTTCAGGTGCAGGACTTGAAGAGACAAAAACCATGGCTGATTAGCCAGACTAAGCTTGCAGTGGTCAATGATGAGAAAAAGGAGTATTTCTAGTTTGCTGTACTTTTCCTTTTTAAGCCATGGATGGATAACTCTCTCTTAAAGGTGAGTGCAGTACTTATGAGGAACAGTTCAATGTAAACTATGAGACTTTCAAAACTGATGCACATGATGCCTATATTCACCACCTGGAGTTGGAGAAAGAACAGATGGAGAAAGAGGATACTCCAGAGAGTTCTTGGGAAAATGTTGACCCTGAGGGAGAAGGAGCTCTGGGCACTCCACATCTCTTGAATGATCCTGATGTGCTGATGTTTGAGATTCAAAGTGCAATGAAGTATGACCTTCACTGTTGTGTTGATTCAGCTCAGATGCAAGGACAGCTGAATTCTCAGCAAAAAGTGGTCTGCTATGGAGTAACTGACATTGTGAAGTATGGCATTCTCCATAACCAAAGCAATGTTGTTGTTCTGACCATAAACCAGTTTTGATGTTTGTTAGTGGCTTGGCTGGTACTGGGAAGAGTTTCCTGATTGAAGCCATAACAGCAGATATTAGGAAACGTACTGATGATGCTATCTCTGTTGTAGTTACTGCTCCAACTGGACTTGCTGCATATAACATTGGTTGTGACACTCTTCACCAGTTGTTTATGTTGCCAGTGGAGCATGGTAGTGCTGGAGTACAAGAAATTGTCACATAACACGGCTGTGTCTGAGATGCATGTTTCAGAAAATGCATCTTCTCATTAGTGATGAGATTAGTATGGTGTCAAATGTGATGCTTGCTTGTATTCACCTTCACTTACAGGAAATTATGGGCACAGATGATGACATTCTTTTTTGAGGTAAGACTGTTGTGGTCTTTGGAGACCTGCTACAGTTTGCCTCTGTAAATAGTGAACTTTTGTCCTCTATCTTATCTTTTCAACGAGCAAAAAAAGACAACTGGATACATTAGTGGTATCAACTTATGGAAGTTTTTCAACTATGTTGGTATGTTTGAAAACATGAGACAGAATGGTGACACTGCATTTGAGGCCTTACTTGATGAGGCTCAGATTGGTAGTTTGACACCATCAAAAGTTTCTCTGTTGAACAGTCACATCATTAATACAGCTGGATATTCCGTGTCTGCTGCATGTGATGTGATGTGTTCTGCAAAATCTATTGCAGTACTCCACGTTGTGTCTGTTTAATGCCACATCTTAAGCACTGTGCTTAGTTCAGTGCTATCATGTTGCAAAGAGAAGGGCACAAACTTGTTACTATGTGTAGTGTGGACTCTGTTGATGCCATTTGCTGAAGTCGGTAGGTGATTCAAAAGGTTATTGAATGTTTAGGTGAACATTCATCTAATGGGTCATGTACAGCTGGCCTGAAAGCAGTTTTGAGTGTCTTCCAAAATGCACGTGTGATGCTGCACAGGAATCTTGGATGATGAACATGGTCTAGTCTATGGTACCATGGGACACATTGTTAGCTTTCAGTACAATGCTGAGAAAACATTTGTGGAAGCTCTTCTTGTCAAATTTGACAACATGGAAGTTGTACAGCCCATTCACAGAAGTACTGAGAAGCTTCAATTGATGAAAGAAATATAGGTGACCAAGAAAGGGTTTCCTCTTTGTGCTGCGTATGCTAGGTCTAAACACAATATTCTAGGATTGAGTCTGGATGCAACAATGATTTATATATGTCATGTCATCTTTAAGGATGGCATAAGCTATGTTGCAGTCTCACATGTGAGAAGGCTCACTGAATTGTACATCATAAATATCGCAATAGAAAAGCTGTGTGTTGATAAGAGATAAATATTTGAGTACAATCATTTGTGGACTCTGTTTCAGCCTCAACTGCCTCCGATTCCTGTGCCAGTGTACACTGAGACAAAAAAAATTTATGTGCACCCACAAGGTGCAGAAAAGAGGAAATGGGGTGACAGAGATGAGTGTACTGTTGCTACAAGTAATAAGCCACAGACTGGAAGTGATGTAACTAAATCACCACCAGCAAAAAGAGTGCACGGCTTGAACACTGTGCCCATGTTTGACAACAGTGTTGGGATCAGCTCTTATGCAAACTCTGCAATGCAGGCATTCTTCCATATGCCACACTTTGTTCAGAGGATACAAACTTCCCAAAACACAGTGTTCTCTAAGGTGCTCAATGAGGTTGTGTGCCAGGTAGAAAAACCTGAGAACAGTATTATTTCTTTTACCCCTTTATGTGTTGCTGTGGGAAATTATCCTGACCATGAGACAGTTGCACAGAACATACAACAAGATGTGACAGAGTTTAAGATGACAATCATTGATACTCTGCAAGATGATAATGTTCCATTATGACAGTACTTTACTGTGAGTTATGTCTCTACATACACTTACAATTGGTGTGGTCAGTCTGAAAAACTAATGAAGATGTGCTGTGGATTTCTCTGTATGTTCCTCATGCTACACCTGCTAATTTCAGATAGCTCTTTAGCTATGCAGAATGTGGTAAACTGTGTAGTAGGTGTGGTAGACAGTACAGTTAGTCCATACGGCTTAGGGATTCTTCTCAGTACCTTACGACTGTGTTCCAACAGTTGGACTCAAGAGTAGTAAGAGTAGTTACACCAATTACTAACTATATTGCAGGTAAAGTTGTGTTTGAACTCAACAGTGTTGGAATCAACTGTTATGCAAACCCTGCAATGCAGGCATTCTTGCATATGCCAGACTTTGTTCAGCAGATACAAACTTTCTAAAACACAGTGTTGTCTAAGGTGCTCAGTGAAGTTGTGTGCCAGGTAGAAAAACCTAACAACAGTGTAATTTCTTTGACCCCTTTACGTATTGCTGTGGGAAATTACCCTGACCATGGGATATTTGCACAGAACATACAACAAGATGTGATAGAGTTTATGATGACAATCATTGATACTCTGCAGAATAACAACATTCGAGAGAAACTACTGAAGATATGCTGTGGATTTCTCTGTATGTTCCTCATGCTTCGTCTATTAAGTTCAGACAGCTCTTTAGCATATAGAATGTGTTAAACTGTCTACCAGGTGTAGTAGACAGTACACTCAGTCAATACAGCTTAGGAATTCTTCTCAATACCTTATGATTGTGTTCCAACGGTTTGACTCAAGTGGAATAAGAGTAGTTACACCAATCACTAACTACTGTACATTGCAGGTAGAGTTGTGTATGACACACATGCTGTCATTTTTTACCATGTGGTGTCTGTACATTCTGATCATTATATTACTTGGTTGAGGTATAGCACTGGTTGGGTGGAGAGCAATGACTCTGCACCTTCAAACAGAGGTTACCTAGGAACTTGAAAGATGCCTATGTTTTGGCCCTGAAGAAATATAATGAACTACAGGGCCCAGAAGAGTAATTTTGCCACATGTTGCATATGTGTGAAGAGATTGTGAGATCCATAGAACTGTGCCAGACTGTATAGTATTGCTGTCCTTTGTGTGCTTGAAGGTTTCCATAAAGAAAAAAAAAATTATATACAATGCAAAATAAATCTCATTACCTTACATGGAGTTATCAACATGGTAGAACACAAACATATATGTGATTCATTATAACACACACAATTTAAGTGGGCCTGGACAATTGCACACATTGTGTATGTGCTCACTTAACATGATATGATGTGTCACATGTGCCGATCAATACTGCTCATGATATCATACATATAGTGTGCTACATATCATAGGTTGTGTGCACAAAACACATCATTTATGTACTGTGTGTGCAATGGCAATGTATTTTCATGTAAATCATTTGCCATGGTGGTGTTCTGTCTTCTTTCAAGACGGTAAAGTGCATAAGTATTTATCTGCATGATGGTGCTATGTTTTAGTACTCGTACCTCACAGATTACTGTACAACAAACAGTGTTCAGAGCATGGTTGAATATTGATGTTCGTCTTGTATATAATTATGTAAATGTTAGAAGTACTTATTTTTATACACATAAAAAGCATGGCTAAGAACACTAGATATGCATGGTAATGTTGTAAATTGTTTTGTGTAGCATTATACAGTTTGTGTATCTATGTTCTCTTAATGACTTGTTTTTCAAACAAAATAGTACTTTTATGACATTGATTTTATGCTGTTCCAGTTCATTAATATACATACAGTATGTTTATTGATTTGTTTGTTCATGCTGTTTTAATAGTTCCTATAGACTATTTATTATGTTGATTGTGCACAGCACAAGAAACATATTAGGGCAGCTTGCTCAAAAGCAGGCTGGGAGGCACGGCACTGTTGTGGCCAATGCCCTCACAGCCTGCAAAGGCTAGTCCCGCTTCTCCCAATGCCATTGCAGGCTGCTTGTGACACAAGTTTGGAACATTTGCACCATCTTGTGACAAATCAGCCACTGCAATCAGGGGTCGCCTCGTCATTGCAGTGTCAGCCATCCGCTGCAATGAGGGAGTGACCCGTCATTGCAAGCCGGGATCTAGCAACCCTGCTATTGTTTATGAACAATGGTGGTGGGTTGCCGCTGTGTTCACAAACAATATAACCCCCCCACCATGTTTAGTTGCCGATGGGAGCCCCAATCCCCATCGGCCTTGGTGCCTGTGTTTCTGTTGCTGATGGGGGAGCCCATTCCCCGTTGGCATTCTGTAACCCCCCCACTTTTATTCCTGCCGACGGGGTGTCCAATCCCCATCGGCATAATGATTACCCAGTCCCCCTTTGTGTGCCAACGGGGTGCCTAATCCCCATCAGCTACTGCTGTCCCCCAAAATATCGCTTTGGTGGCATGCTGGGAGCCCACCCCAGCATGCCACATGCCCCTGTAAAGGCAAAATGGTCCCGCAACGCTTTTTTTTTCACTGCAAAAAGAAAGTCCCTCGTGAGTCTCGTGGCCCCCACCCGCAACCTGCACCCACCCACTGCGCACCCTGCCTCCCCACACCCCTCACCCCATACTTACCTCCAGACCTCAGTGTTGCGATCTTCGCTGGACCGGGAACACGTCTGCACTCTTCAAAGCCGACCGCAAACTGAGGAAATACCGGTAAGCTGTATAATGCAATAAATAGGGGTTTTTCAACTTTAATGCATATCTCAGGCATTTTTTGGAATTTTAGCACCAAATTTTCAACATGGGATTTTTGGGACCTCTCCTCATGAATGCTTAAACTGTCATGGCGTTAATCGGCGCCAAAAGGTGATTTTGCGGTCACTGTGCGGAATCACCTTTGGGGGCTGATTAATGAAACAGCAGTGCCAGTGTCCATGAGGTGGGCTCCCAAAAAGCCTATGTTGTAAATTTGGTGGAAAAAATCCCAAAAATGACTGTTTTATGAGTGTGGGCTGCGCAGTTGCTATGCACGCTCTTAACTTAGTGAATTTGCTATATTTTCATGCCAGAATTTCAACATTGGCATTTTTTCACACTTCCTTGTGAACAGTACAGCGGTCATTGTTCACATCATGGCAGAAATATGTTTTCACAGTTGCGGCGCAGAATAGCGCGGTTGCTGTGGGAAATCAGTGTTTGGGGCAGATTAAGAAAATGACAGTGACACTGTTCATGAGTAGACATCCTGAAATGGGTATGTTGAAAATTTGGTAATGATACTCCATAAAATGAATGACTTACGAGTGTGCATTGCGCAGCTTGCACGCACGTTCATACCTTCGCGAATTTATAATATTTTCACTCCAGATGTTCAACATTGCCATTTTCCCACACCTACTTATGAACAGTGCAGCTGTCATTTTTTCCATCCTGGCCAAAATGTGGTGTCGCACTTCTGACGCAGAACAGAGCGGTCGCTGTGGGAAATCACTGTCCGGGACAAATTAAGAAAATGACAGTGATACTGTTCATAAGCAGAGGTCCTAAAATGCCTGTGTTGAAAATTTGGTGATGATAGCCCATCAAATGACTGTGTTACAAGTGTGTGCTGCACACTTTCCACACACCCTTGTAACTTCACAGATTTGTAATATTGTCATGCCAGATTTTCAACAGTGGCATTTTTTTCACACCTCCATATGAGCAGTACAGCTGTCATTTTTCAAATCCTGACTGAAACGTGGTTTCACAGTTGCAGCACAGAATAACACGGTCGCTGTGGGAAATCAATGTTCAGGACAGATTAAGAAAATGACAGTGGCACTGTTCATGAGCAGAAGTCCTAAAAGTCCCATGTTGAAAATTTGGTGACGAAACTCCGTAACATGACTGTGTTACAAGCGTGTGTTAAACTGTTTCCACGCACCCTTGTAACTTCACAAATTTGTAATATTTTCAAGCCACATTTTCAACAGTGGCAGTTTTTCATACCTCCTTATGAACAGTACAGCTGTCATTTTTCACATCCTGGCTAAAATATGTTTCAAACAACATGAAGTCTTGCTATATTATGACAATTGCAGTATGACCGCAGGTTAGAACTGTTCCGGAGGTGAAATAGTTAACTTCCATGCAAGGCATGGAATCTTGAGCGCGAGCTCGGTTAAGGAAGCTCTGTCTGCTTGCTTTCAAACCCAAACCGTCAGATTCTTTACTCCGCCTCACTGAACAGTCGCTCCGGAGAATTCTCCTTTTGCTCGGTTCATTTTCGCGGTTTAAAACAGTTTTAAAAAGTAAATTTGTCTTAATTTAACCGCAACCATTCGGTTCAAGCTCTGTCTGTGGTAACGTAAGTAATAGATAGGTTTTACATAAGAATTCTGTGTGGAACTTGTAAAACATTTATCGGTTCGGTTTGAACCAATTAGGTTGCTTTTTCAATTGCTAGTCCTTTTTTAGAGTGCGGTTCCCAGTTCCTATCGGTTCTAAAAAAAACGGATTTCATTACGTTTTTCCACGGCCCGTGACACGGTTGGGAACCGATAGGAGAGTCTTGCTTGGCGGATTGCCATAATAGGCAAGTTTTGGTTAGGCTGGCATAATGTCTGAGAAACCCAAAAGAAAAACCGGGCCCACTGGGTTTCAGCACTGTGATGTCTGTGGGGAAGCCTTTGCCAAGGCTGACCCTCACACCACCTGTGTTTTTTGCCTGGGGTTTGACCACCTTGATTCAGACTGCCAGATTTGCAAGAATTTCCCTGCTGCCACTATTGAAAAGAGAGTTGGTAGGCTCAGGGAAAGAGAGGCCAAAAAGTCAGCTGACTCGGATGGCCGGCCCAGTTCGGTGCCAACCGAACCTGAGGGAGTGCCCTCTGACCAGGGCCATACTTCCTTGGGCAAATGAAAAGCTAGCTCCGAGGAGCCAGTTCCTGAAAAAAGGACTAGAAAGTCTGCTGCTGTGGAAAAAGTCCTTTCCCCAACAGCTGAAGAGATAGCCAAAGCAATCCAAATTGTCTAGTCTCTTTCCCCGGTTCCTGAACCGTCCCCATCTGGGAGACGTTCGGTTCACCAGGTCCCATCGGTTCAGGATTATGATTTTGAGGAATTTTATGAACCGTGGGGGAAGGAGAGTATGAAGAGAGTAATTATGGTCTGGAAGATCTGGATGCTTCTATTGAGCCAGATACCTCTCCAGACAGACCTTTAGGGGTTTCCCCCCCTAGGCTTTCTGAGTCCCCTGCTCATTTCATCTTTTACAACAAGGTTGCTGAAACTCTTCAGCTTCCTGTTGAGGAAGCTGTGGATGATCAGGAAGAGCCTGATTATGTGGAAATGATGGATATTCCAGAATCTAAGAGACTGTCTATTCCCCTTCATAAATCTTTCAGAAACAGACAGTAAAAGTTTTAAAAACTCCTCATTCTATACCTCCTGTGGATAAAAGGATGGACAGAAGGTATACTTTATCAGGTTCTGACATAGAATTTCTCACACAGCAATGCTGCCGTGTGGATGTGGTGCAGGCTGCAGCCTGTGACAAGGCAAATATCCCCCTAGCTTCACATCCTCCTGAAAAGGACTCCAGGAAGATTGATGCTATGGCAAAGAAACAGTACATGGCAGCATCCTTGGGACTCAGACAAGCAAATTACATGGCTTGTGCTGCCAGATACCAGAAATCCAGATGGGATACTGTGCTGGCTCTAGTCAAACAACTCCCTGACAAGTTTGCCAGGGATCTGGAACAGGTAGCTTTAGATGGTATCGAGGCATCAAAATGCAATTTCATGCTGCGGTGGACTCTAATGATGTATCTTCTAGAGTTATGGCTACTTCTGTGGCTCTTAGTAGAATGGCCTGGCTCAGATGCACCACATTGTCACAGGATACCCAGTCAAAAGCCATTGACTTTCCTGTGATTGGCAATTCTTTGTTTGGGGAGCAAACAGAGAATTATTTGAAGAAAATGGATGAATACAGGACCACCTATCGGAGTGCACAGGCCAAGGAAAGGCAGGCCACTCCTCAGAAGCAGCCCCCCAGGGGCAGAGGCAGGCCTTTTCATAGGCCTTTTTATCAGACTCAAGCCTCCTCTTCCTCCTATACCCAGAGGGGATTCTTTAGAGGAAGGGGCAGGAGGGGTTCAAGCAGGCCTGCTTCCACTCCTCAGCCCAAAGCCCCTGCCAAGCAGGCACCCTGATGGGGTAGCCAGGGCTGCTTCTCCTCTACCGGTAGGGGGCAGGCTGGCTTACTTTGTCCAGGACTGGAAGTCTCTCACATCAGACAAGTGGGTCCTGGAAGTAGTAAGCCAGGGACTGGTCCTCAGCTTCAAAAAATTTCCAAAGCTGAGGACCAGATCTTTTCCTCCTGCATCTCCATCGGAGGCACTCACCTTAGAGTCAGAGGTCTCCACCCTCCTCGCTCTCAGAGCCGTGGAAAGGGTTCCACCCCTACACCAGGGCAAAGGGTTGTACTCCAGGTACTTCCTTACCCCAAAAAAGACAGGAGAATGGCGGCCCATCTTGGATCTCAGATACCTAAACAAGCACCTTTTAAAACCAAAGTTCAAAATGGTGACTCTGGCAATCATTTTACCTTCCCTATGGCCAGGGGACTGGCTAGCATCCCTGGACCTCAAGGATGCCTACTTCCATATTCTCATCAGAAGCTCCCACCGAAAGTACCTCAGGTTCCAGCTGCCCTCAGGCCATTACCAGTTCAGGGCAATGCCTTCAGACTCACTTCAGCTCCAAGGGTATTTACCAAGTGCCTGGCAGTAGCAGTAGCTTGCCTAAGAAGGCAAAAGATTTCCATCTTTCCTTATTTGGACGATTGGCTCATTGTAGGTCAATCCCCAGATCAGGTCAACTCACATCTTCAGATAACCCAGCAACTGCTTACGTCACTAGGTTTCCTTCTGAATCTCTCAAAGTCAGTACTGGAGCCTGTCCAGCTCCTAACCTTCATAGGCGCAGAGCTGAATACCCAGGAAGCCAGGGCCTTCCTCCCTCTAGACAGGGCAAACGCCCTTGTCTCCCTGGCCTCTTCATTCACCCTGCAGGTCTCTCAACCAGCAAGGCATTTTCTGCAGCTCCTAGGGCACATGGCTGCTTCCACAGCAGTAGTGCAAGGAGCAAGGTTTCAAAAGAGAGACATTCAGTTCCATCTGAGGGCCTTTTGGTCTCAAAGAAAGGATCCTCTACCAAACTGATCCCAGTTACTCGAACCCTGATCCAAGCCCTTCAGTGGTGGCAGGATCAGAGCAATCTGAGACAAGAGTTCCCTTTGTCACCCAGCCTCACTCATTAATCCTTACTACAGATGCATCCCTCTTGGGTGGGGGCCCACATGGGAGACCTCACTACCCAGGGACTGTGGTCCCCACAGGAATCTCTGCTCCACATCAACCTGTTGGAGCTCAGAGCAGTTTTTCTAGCACTTCAAGCTTTCTCAGAATCTGTTCAGAACAAGACTGTGCAGGTCAGAACAGACAACACCACTACAATGTGGTACATCAACAAGCAGGGGGCACTCGGTCTACGGCCTTGTGCACTGAAGCCATGAAGTTGTGGTCTCTGGCATACTCCCTGAACACCTCCCTTTCGGCAGTTCACCTCCCAGGCAAAGACAATGTCTTGGCAGATGCTCTCAGCAAGATCTCTCAGGGCCATCACGAGTGGTCCCTGGATCCCCTGGTTCTGGGAGTGGTATTTTCCAAATGGGGCACCCCTCAAATAGATCTCTTTGCAGCTCCAGACAATCATCAACTTCCTCTCTTTTGCTGCAGACCTCCAGTCTTGGGCTCAGTCCCTCTGAATGCCTTAGCCCTCAGCTGGGAAGGGAAGTTCCTCTATGCATTCCCTCCTTTCCCTCTCCTGTTCAAAGTGCTAGTCAAAATCAGAGCCCAATCCTGCAGGGTCATTCTGATTGCCCCGGATTGGGCCAGGCAACCCTGGTATCCTCTCCTCCTGTCCTTAGCAGTCCATCCTCCCCTGTGCCTTCCCAAGAATCACAATCTGTTAACATGTGCCCAGGGAAGGGTTTGGTACCCGAATCTCAAGTCTCTCAATCTCAAGGCCTGGTTCTTGAAGAGCTAGAATTTGTGGGCCTACACCTCTCTCAAGGTGTAATGGATATACTCAGGGCTTCTAGAAAGCCTTCTACCAGGGCTACTTATAACTCCAAATGGAAAAGATTTTCCATATGGTGCTCGGGAAAGAATATTCCCCCAGACACTGCTGATTTACTCACAGTCCTAGATTATATGGTCCATCTAAACACTTTAGGGCTGAGACCAGCTACTCTGAAGGTTCATTTGGCAGCTGTCTCGCTTTTCTTTCAGCAGGTAAACCCTCTCCTCTTTCATCTCACCTGTGTTTACCAGGTTTTTAAGGGTTTCGTCACACTAACTCCTCCATTCAGGGACCCTGCCCCTGCCTGGGACCTCAGTGTTTGCATTGCTCAGCTCATGCAACCTCCTTTCGAGCCCTTATCTTCAGCTGAGCTTAAGTTCCTGACTTGGAAAACTGTGTTTTTGGTGGCTATCACCTCTGCCAGATGCATAAGTGAATTACAAGCATTGTCAGTGGAGCCAGACTTTATCTCCTTCCACAGAGATAAGGTAGTCCTTCGGACTAATAAAAAGTTCCTGCCTAAGGTGGTTTTGGATTTCCACCTTAATCAATCTATTTCTCTCCCCGTTTACTTCACTGACCATTCTACCTCTGGTGAGAGAAGGCTGCACAGTTTAGATGTAAAGAGGGCCCTTAGCTACTACATAGAGCGTACCAAGGGTCACAGGTTTGACTCCCTCCAACTGTTCCTCACCTATGGTGAGGTTGGGAAGGGGAAACCTGCCACTAAAAGATCCATTGCCAGGTGGATTGTCTCTTGTATCCAATTCTATTATGAAAAGTTGGGTAAGACTCCCCCCTCAGGCCTGAGGGCTCACTCTACCAGAGGTACAGCTGCTTCTCTGGCTGCTGCCAGAGACATCCCCATTCTAGAGATATGTCAAGCAGTTACCTGGAAAACGGTTCACACCTTTACCAAGCATTATTCCTTGGACATCCAAGCTAGGAGTGATGCTCGGTTTGGCACAGCTGTCCTTCAGAGCCTTTTCCCTAAGTAGGTTCTATCCCTCCTCCATGGGGGTACTACTGTGTAGTCTGCAATTGTCATAATATAGCAAGACTTCATGTTGTTTGAAGAAAAAATTACTCACCTTAGTAATGTTGTTTCTTCTAATGGAGTCTTGCTATATTATGACCTCCATCCCTGCCTGCCCCTCTCAGAACCTCGTTTTTGCACTGTGGGTGGGCATCACAGTGTTGGCACTCTGTTTTTCTTGCCACTTTGTTGTTTTGTTTCACCCTCCCTAGGGTGAGTGTGTTTTTATTTCATTATTGGGTCTCTTGACTTGAGACTTTTTTCGAGACCAACAAGTGTGTTTGTTAAGGTAGTAGTCCGTTGGCTAGTGTAGGTTTACAGCTTCCACACAAACATTAGTGAGTTTTAGCTCGTAAAGATCTGACGGTTTGGGTTTGAAAGCAAGCAGACAGAGCTTCCTTAACCAAGCTCGCGTTCAAGATTCCATGCCTTGCATGGAAGTTAACTATTTCACCTCCAGAGCAGTTCTAACCTGCGGTCATACTGCAATTGTCATAATATAGCAAGACTCCATTAGAAGAAACAACATTACTAAGGTGAGCAATTTTTTCTTTTGCACTCCTGTTGGAGAATAGCTCAGTCACTGTGGGAAATCAGTTTTTGGGACAGATTAAGATCGAACGAGTGAGAGGGGGGAGTGACCGAGCTCAACTAAGCTCTGTCGGGACTGCTGCAGATTTGTTTGTGGGCAGAAAAAGGCTCCGACACAAAAGCCCAGTACAAAAGGGCAGCCTGCAGCACTGGGAGAAACAGAATGAGAGAGTGAGTGAGTGAGGGGGAGTGAGCAAACTCACCAGGGTGCCGTCAGGACTGCTGCAGATTTCTTTGTGGGGAGAAAAAGGCATCAAAGCAGGCAGGGACCCAGTAGAAAAGGCCAGCCTGCAGCGGTGGGAGAAACAGTACGAGTGAGTGAGACAGGTTGACTGAGTGAGCTCAACAGAGCTCTATCAGGACTGCTGCTGATTTCTTTGTGGGCAGAAAAAGGCACCAATGCAGGCACGAGCCCCGTACAAAAGGGCCACTTGCAGCGCCAGGACAAACAGAATGAGCTTGTGACAGAAAGAGACTGAGCAACCTCAGCGGAGCTCTGTCAGGACAGCTGCAGATTTCTTTGTGAACAGACAAAGGTGCCAATGCAGCCAGGAGCCCCGTACACAAGTGCAGCCTGCAGCATCAAGAGACATAGAACGAGTGAGTGACAGTGCGGTAGTGAGCAAGCTCAACTGAGCTATATTGTGACTGCTGTGGATTTCTTTGTGGGCAGAAAATGTGGCAACACAGGCAGGAGCCCAGTACAAAAGGCCAGCTTGCAGCGCTGGCAGAAATGGAATGAGTGAGTGAGAGAGTGGGAGTGAGCGAGCTCAATGGAGCTGTGTCGGGACTGCTTCAGATTTCTTTCTGGCCAGAACAAGCCACCAATGCAGGCAGGAGCCCAGTACAAAAGGGCAGTCTGCAGTGGCAGGAGACACAGAATGAGCGAGTGAGGGAGGGGGAGTGAGTGAGCTCAACGAATCTCTGTTGGGACTGCTGCAGATTTGTTTGTGGGCAGAAAAAGGCAGTAATGCATGCAGGGGCCCTGTACAAAAGGGCAGCCTGCAGTGGTGGGAAAACCAGAATGAGTGAGTGAGAGAGGGGGGAGTGAGCGAGCTCAATGGATCTCTATTGTTACTGCTGCAAATTTCTTTGTGGGCAGACGAAGGCGGCAACACAGGCAGGAGCCCAATAGAAAAAGGGCAGCCTGCAGCGCCGGCAGAAACGGAATGAGCGAGTGAGAGAGGGAGAATCAGCAGGAGTCAGCAGGCTCAACAGACCTGTGTCGGGACTGCTGCAGATTTCTTTCTGGGCAGAAAAAGCCACCAACAGAGGCAAGAGCCCAGTACAAAAGGGCAGCCTACAGCACCAGGAGAACCAGAATGAGCGAGTGAGAGGGGGGAGTAAGCCACTTCAACGGAGCTCTGTTGGGACAGCCGTGGATTTCTTAGAGGGCAGAACAAGGTGCCAATGCAGGCAGGACCCCAGTACAAAAGGGCAGCCTGCAGCACTGGGAGACACAGACTCAGTGAGTGACAGAGGGGCAGTGAGCGAGCTCAACACACCAACGAAATCAACATTCGGCATTGACAAATGCTTGTTTTAATAGTTGTGTAGTTCTTGTCAAGATGTGTTTGGAAAGTTATTTGGTACTCAATGATAGATCTGTAGACATTTGCACCTCTTGCATATAGTTACAGAAATTTAGAATTCTTTATTTGTATGCATACAATAGCATCATTAAGAACATGAAATTTGTTCAGTGAAAGTTGTGAACAGTTTTCTGTACTTTTATCAATTTTATGTATGTATGTTCTCATAATGAGTTGGTTGTCAAAAAAACAGTATTTGTATGATATTTATTGATTATGCTGTTCTGGTTGATTACTGTACATATGTGTATTGTGTTGTTTCTACATGCTGCTTTAATAATTTGTATATAGTTACTATGATTTCTTTTATTAGTTGGGTAGTTGTAACGTTGTATTTGAAATGTTATTTCATACTGTAAGATAGATTTTGAGACATATTTATATTTGTAGATGTATACAGAATAATAGCACTGTGCAAACAAGATACCCAGGCTTTGTCTTACTTATTATGAGTTCCTGCTATTAGGATTGCCTTAATTTAGGGGTAGAGTGTGGAATTATTCAGCTACTGTACAAAGGAATGGTAATCTTTTTATCTATGCAGGCTTTCTAATATAATGTTTTCTAATATATTTTTCAGTCTGTAATATATAAAAATAGACATATATGACTTCTGTATGGGAGAAAGCACAACGTATGGAAGAATGTACACTTCTGTACAGACACAAACAATCTGTAGCTGGTAATGCACAGTCCAGCACACTGGGCATTGCTACTACATCAAAAAATTATGTTGGTGTGGGAAACCCAGAGTACAAAGCACTTCACTCCCAAAATACAGAACAAATATTTTTGTGTGGGTGCGCAGGTTCCTCAGGACTGTGTGCTTGCTCAGCAAATAAGAAGATTATGCATCTGTGTGAGCAGAGCGCCTACTGCAGCATGTGATTTGAAAGCATATGCAACTTATGTAAGGATTGTACCACAGGGTACAGATTTTGCTACAGCTGTGCAGGGCTGGATTATCATAAAAGACTAGAAGCATGGGACAGAGAGTCACCTATAGTCACACAGTATATGAAAATTATGTTTTGGTGGGAGTGCAGGGTCCATAGGACCCTGAGCTTCCACCTCTGCATATATGATTTTTCTATGTATCTGTATATATCTTAGGAAAAATATGTATCTAGGGAGAAGTTTGGGGTGCAGTGCATGAAGTGGGTTGTCCCCCATGTTTGCCCAGCATGCGAGTGTACCCCAAAAACACTGGGATGGCAGAACAAATACATTTGGTGGATAATGATGATGGATGTCTCTAGAGGTATGTTCAGAGAGTTGTATGTTCTTTCTCTTACCTGATGGTGGCTGTCTCTGATTGGTTATACTGCCTTGCCCTTTCCCCTACTTGCATATGTGTGTGCGTTGTGGGGGGGGATGCGGAGTTAGGGTTAGAAACCCTAATTATGTATTTCCGTACTTTTGTTGCTTTAGTGGCAACCCTAACTGATGCATTTACAAAGCTTTTTGAAATGTATATATAGATAGATAGGTAGGTAGGTAGATAGATAGATAGATAGATAGATAGATAGATAGATAGATAGATAGACAGATAGACAGATAGACAGATAGACAGATAGATAGATAGACAGATAGATAGATAGACAGATAGATAGATAGATAGATAGATAGATAGATAGATAGATAGATAGATATACATACAGTGTAATTACATTTGTAACTTTAATGGACAGGTCTAGACAATCAATCAAACATTTTGAGGAGCCAAACACCATGGAGATAGTTCTGATTCCATGATAAATGATTTCCTACAAAACAGAATTACTGCAACCGTTAGTGCCCATTCTCCCAATGGTTCCATTTCTCCAAACCTAGCGTTCTAATTTATCAATATCTCAAAATGTACTTGACTTCAGTAGTATGCAGAGATGATGAAATAAACTGTTCAATAAAGTAAAAGAATAAACAGAAAAGGCTAGTTAAAGTTTCCTTGAGCAAGTCCAGCAAGGATGATCAAAGGGAGGAAAAGAACTGAGGTGTGATGGCCCCTGGCTAGCAAAAGGTTTCTGTGTAGTCCTAGCACCTGGCAGCTATAGTTCAAAGGTGTGGTCTAACTGAAGAGATATTCTTGAAGATCTAATGGTGCCCATTCCCCCACTGAGTCCTCTCTTCCAAACCTAGGACTCAAATTTTTTTTTGCATATTTTTTTTACCTCCTCCTTACTGCACTCAGCTGCCCTCTAATTTGGGTGGCCATTTGCCCATTGCCACTTCTCCTGGTCAACCATCCTGCTGCTCCATTGCCACCATTGTCCTGGATATATCCCTTCACTGGGGGGGTCCCCTACCCTCCTAGGGCCATTGGAAGGGGGAGACCAGAGTGCACATAGGCACTGCCTTGCATCTGCGTGGGACGTGAAGCACAGTGTGGACATGCAGCATCGAAGGCATCTTGGCTGAGCAGTGTGGGGAGGTGGGGCTGCCATCATCTGGATGGCATGAGTGCCATTTTGATGTTTTTCCTGCTACTCTCTACTGTGCTGCACATGTAGTGCGTCTGGTCTTCACTAAGGGCTACTACAGAGTGAGGATACCTCACAACCCACTCCAGGAGAGGACAGCAGTCCTGTGGGCACTTAATCCTCTTCTTCCTCTGCCAGCCCCCAGCATTCTGAGTTCATTCCTGAACCTAGGACTCCGGTATGGTGTGAGGTGTGGCATCCAGCACCTCAATCCTCAGCACCACCAGGCTGGCTTAGGGTTCCATTTTAGCAATATATCAAGATGTACTATTAAGGTTTTCATTCCCCTAGCAGTAAAAACACAAAAGAACAAGAGAATAGTGTATCTGTACCTTTTTGTTGGAAGTGTAAATGACACAGAAAAAGTATGACACACTCAACTGTGTTTTATTATGCGCTCCTATTTTCCCCTAAAGTGCTGTAATATAGAAGGGGTACTACTATAGAATTTGTGTTTATTGTGTTTCCCTTTCAGGTGCCATAAATGTCAAGAGCAGTTGAAGGGTGTAATAACGGATGCCCGCTCATGTATACTGTTGAATTATTTATTTTGAGTGAGGCATTGTAGTCTGAGCACAGGTACATTTTTTCCAATATGCTTCAGATGAGGGACACATCACTGGGATCCCTAGCAATCCTTTTTTGAATGTGCCAGTGAATGCTGGTCTCCACTATTTCCATTATCAATTATTTTTTGTTGGGATCCTCTGATGTTCATATCCATCACTATGGATGTGCCCATGTGGTTGAAAATGCCTCTTAAAGGTTCCTGTGCATGGGGGTCACAGATTAGAGAGCAGATCCCCCTCCTCCATAGGGACCCTGGGAGAGCTAGTTTGTTAATCAAAGCCATTGATGAACACAGCAAGGATTTAAAGGGGGAGTGTGTAACCCCCCCCCAAGCATCCACACAATGTCTCAGAATATGTATCCAACATATTAATATACTAAAATGCCAGCAGAGTAGGCCTAACAGTCTTTTGTGTCTGCTTGTTTGGTCATCCCCAAACTTGGGATCTGACCTTGCTGTCCCCTCCAACCCCCTTGGGCCTCTCCATTCCCAGTTTAAGATATTCCCCTTGCACTGGACTTTGCCAGCACAATCCTACCCCTATACCTGTCCCAACCCCTCTTGAACCCCTCCAAAGTCTCTGTCTATATCTAGATTAGAACCTAAAGATTAATCCATAGACCCCTGGCTCCCCTGTCAATCAAGGACACTGGTGCCAAGGTGGAATGAGTTTCTGTAGTGCACATGTACTGCACTATAGTTCTTTGAAAGTCCTCTTTTTAATAATATTACTGGAGGGGGAAGCACTACCTGCATCTTTTGTTGTCTTGACAACACAGTGTCTACTAGAAGGAAAACTACAGGGTGCTACGGCAGTGGCAGACACCATTATTTTCACCTGGTCCACAAATGAAGAAAGTAAATCCCATAATAATTCATGCATATACATGTCAAGTCTTGACATGCAGCTCAAATGAATGCTGACACAAATGTTAAATGCTCCACACCTGGAGGCATTTTGAGAATTGAATACCATTAATTTATTTTACTGTTTTATTGTTGCTGACATTTAGATTTTATACATATAAATAATTATTCATAATAATGTGGGTATTTCAGAATCTGTGGCATGTGGGTTGATGTATCGAGTACCCTCTCCAGAGTACCCCTTAATTAGGGATCAGGCTCCCATGCAGGGTCCCTCCCAAGTGCAGATTCCTCTTGTGTTAGGGCCAATTAGTGTGAGTGATTCAAAGTGAACTGTAGCATCCCATCTACATCATATTGTTGCACTATCTGTGAATTCAGGAGTTCATCCCCAGAGCTCACGATGTTTAGAAAAAATATGTATTTTGTGGGGGCAGGCAAAGTAAAAGGAGGCAGTTATCACAATGCTATGCACTCTTGGACTGCTGAAATAATTATCTGAGGCGGAAACTCAGTAAAGATCTGCCCCTGGGGATGAAGTGCTGGAGCTGAGGGATCAAACTGGTGAGCCTCCACTTTGCCACAATAATGTTCTTTACTGAATTTCTGTTTCAAATAACTGTTTCAGTGATCCGAGAGTGCATAACATTGTGATAACAGTTTAATAGTTAATTGGGTTAGCCTGCCTGTTTTTGCACCCCCTACACTCCTGTGTACAACTGCAACTTCTTTGTATCCTAAAGTGAAAGAAGGCGGTCTGGAACGTGTCTATGCAATGCTGCCCCATGAGAACTAAACACTTGTAATCCTGGGTTTAAGATCTTATGCAAAGGTAATATGTTTAGATATGAATCATGTGCTATTTTGATGAATACCCTTACAGTACCTGCCTGGTCTGCTGTAAAGCAACTGAGGTGAAAACACTAAACAAAGGCCAGCTACTTGACTCTAGTTACATTGATGGCCATCTGTTTGTCTCTCTGTGTTCTTTTGGGTCTCCCCTTAAGTCATTGTGCCTTGTCGGTCCTGAGTCCCCAGATCTGGAATAAATATAAATGTTCACAGTGGGCACCCTCCCTTTGACAAGTGACAAGAGGTAGATCCCTAGCAGGGGACGGGATGTATATTATTTTGGCAAACAACTGAGATTCACTAAGAGTAACTAATGCAGGATCAACAACAAAAATAGATCTTTTAATCAGGTGCAGATTTATTTAAAGTGACAAATCAAAGGAAAGGTATAGAGAAAAAAAATGTATCAGTGTCATGGTACAACACGGGAGTACTCTGTCTTAAACATTAATAACATACCAAGCCCTTAATCTGTAGTGGCATTTTCACCAATTATTGATGCTTCTTCTCATCTACTGAATCAAGTAAAAGTTGGGGATTAAAATTAGCAGAGTGCATAGAACTGCCTTTTAGATTACTGAAACAGGGATCCATTTTTCCAAAAAGTGACACCACTGTGGATCTATCCCATGGAGGATAAGATTCAAGAAGCTCATCTCTGGGGATACTATCAGCTAGTAAGGTCAGGCACTTAACTTCTCCTTTGGGGACATCACCATCTATTTCCTTTAAGTTTCTGGTCTCTGGAATAAATTAACTACTCGGAGTTCTTCGTAATGAAATGCAAGTTCATATAGTTCAAAAGCTAATTTCCTCATTTCAGCAGATTCAGCTCTGTGATTTAATTCAAACAGGATCACTTAAGTCATAGTTCAGCAGTGGGTCTTCACACAGCTGGTAACTCATTCTGGTTAGTAGGATAACAATTGAAATGTAGCAGTAGTAATATTATTTATGAATACATTTTTATTGATAAGGGAAAATAGCAAATTAAGTACTGCTCATTTTCAATGGATTCCCAGATTGTTTGAATCAGTAAACATAGTAATACAAATACAGTAGTGAAATATCACAGATACAACTGTAATTTCATTTTTAGTAAATACATACATGTACAATTAGGACTCAAATTAAAATGTAGCTTGCATTGTTTCTATTAAGGAAGCAGTCTTTCCTTTGAAGCCTGGGGCTTATAGCAGCAGACTAATAATGACCCAAGACTTGAATGCCTCTGTCTTCCATTCCCTGAATCTTTATCCTTAAGGAAGGTGACTCATAGCTTAAAGTACTTAGATCTGGCAGCCTTTTTATTCTTCTCTTACAAGCGTGTAAGTCTGCCATTTGTGTTTTTCCTCAGCATATTCTTTTTGACCTGCAGCCCCTCCACACCTCACCCACATCACTGGTCAAGATCAAACTCAAAACTCCAAGGGACTCATCTCCCACTCCTAATCAGTTCAGCATATAACAAAAGAGCTGATACAATGCTCACTGAAACTAACAAAAACATAGAATGTTATTATTTTACTTCTCATTTGGAAGCAAGAGAAAGATGCATTATCAGTTGCTCAAGCTAAACCTGGCAAGAAAGGTTTCTCCCGAATGATCTCAGGCTTACTTAGTAGTTATTCATACCTTGAGAAGAACAGAGCATGCTTTTTGTAAAGTCGATTTACTACTAGCCTAAATGATTAGTGTGCAAATTCATCTAATCTAAAGAACACATATAAAAAACTCAGTATTACATAGTTGTACCTACACAGGAGGGCTAGTATATGTGTATATATATATATATATATATATATATATATATATATATAGAGAGAGAGAGAGAGAGAGAGAGAGAGAGAGAGAGAGAGAGAAAGAGAGATACACATATGCATATATATATATATATATATATATATATATATCATACAGTATATACACATATACTGGCATGACAGCACCAGTATAGAACTTAGGGCTGGCTAACAGGTCCTATGTCAAACCCCCAATTCTGCACCTAAATAATTTTAACAGCACTGGACAAAATTAGTTGGCATTTTGCATGCATTGTCTAGTAGGCAAGGCCTAATTATGTGGAAAGTTTTGTGACAGAAACTTGTGCAGTTTCTGAGAGCCATATATGTAATTTCCTCTAGACATCTATTTTTGTCCCCTATACTCACTGATTTTTTGATTTTCCTCTCACATACAAGCCTACATGGAACGGAATTTCTTTCCCAAATTTTGTAAGTAGAAGTGTGCTTTACCAAGGTAATGCCCTTGGAAGGTTTCATTGAGAAACATTAAATGGTTCCAGAGTTCTAAGGATTAAAAGTTTTTTTTCTGTTCTGAGTATGCTCAGTAGGGATTTTTGGATAATGTTCTGATACAACATGAAAACTTCCACATCGTAAGACAGTTTTTAGATTTTCTGTACTTGTGTCTCATGGCACAATTGGGTTCCATTTCTTTTCCACTCTCACCTCCAGGTCATTTGCCTCCCCTTCCCAATGTTTTCATATGTTTTAATATATAATACAAGTGGACTGGGGTGCCCACCACATATACCACTTTTTTGACCCCCCCTCCAGGTTACCTGTCCCCATCCCCACTTTGTACATGGCAGAGCCAGGGTACTCATCCCTGGTGCTGTCAAACAGTAGTCTGGTTCTGGGGTACCCTATCCCAGTGTCAGAATATGACTCTCCCATGAAATAAAGAAAACTGTCCCTCACTGATTTTTTCTTCTTGTTTTTTTTAGTGTGAAAAAGAAAAGGGTCTGTCGCCAATCTGACCCTGACTCTGACCCTTACTCAGTCTACCCTGATCTCTCACTCAGCACCCCCCCCACACACACCCTTACTCACTTGAACATCTTCTACAATGTAGATCCACACTCCACTCTACCCTTGAGCAAAGGAGGGAGAGAGGTGATATGATTGAAACATTCAAACACCTTAAGGGCATTAACAAGGTGAAATATTCTAACATGTTTCAATATGAGAAAATAGCAGGACAAGAGGACACAGCATGAGATTAGAGGGAGGCTGATTAAGGAGTAATGTGAGGAAGTTCTTTTTCATAGAAAGGGTGGTGGATGCATGGAATGGCCTACCTCAGGAAGTGGTGGACAGGAATACAGTTCAGAGCTTCAAACATGCATGGGATAGGCATAAGGGGAGCAATACAGATGAGTATGACTGGATAGGCCATTGACAGAGCAAAGGCCGATGGCACATTTATAAGGTAGAAAAAGAAATGGGCAGACTGAATGGGTCTTGCGGTCCTTATCTGCCATCAACTTCTATGTTTCACTCAAAGACACGTTCTGCTGCTGAAACACCTCCATTCTCTGTATGAGAACAGCAAGACTTTTCTTGAATTCTGAAGCCACAGCTGAAGTCATGCTGCTGGCTTTAGCAGAACCACTGAGTCAGTGATCCCATGCACTCTCTTTCACTGTCCATTTGTCTGTCAATCAATCCAGCTATGAAATTAATTGTATTCCTTAAAGGAGAACTGCACTAATCCTCTAAGTCATTTTCCCCCAATAGAAGTGTTTTTTTTTAAATGCTGGTTAAATTTATGTTATTGTTCTATCTATACAGGCCTTTTAATAACCTCAGTGGGTGTTTCTGGTTACACTCTGGTGTTAAGTGCCATTTTAGAAGTGTATGATGTAGTTTATGTCCCTCTCAACCACAGAGTTCTGTAACAGAACATGAATGCATTGTACCAACTACAGAAGAGTAGAACAGGGACATAATCCACATAGTTCTAAAATTGTTCTTACCAGCAGCATGTAAATCAGAAACACACACTAGAATAGCTAACAAGCCTGAATAGCTTGATCAATAACATAATTTGAACCAGTATTTAAAAAATATCTTCTACTGGAAAAAATCACTTATAGATTCAGCATGGTTCTCCTTTATTCAGACCAGGCTACCACCCCCCAGTATCACTTCTTTCTTCCCTCCTTCCAGAACGTACACCTTGTCCTTTTTGTTCTTTTTAATATATAATTGAAGCGGACTGGGGTGCCCATCCCCAGTACTACTTCTCTTGATTCTCCTCCGCTCAAGGCTGCCCACCTCTGTTCCCATCATGTACATGAAGCAGTGGACTCTCAATCTTTGGTGCTGGCAAATAGTAGATTAATACTGCGGTGCCTAATTCCCAGTACCAGAATGTGAATTCTCCCTGAAATGAAGAATACCATCCCTTGCTGACCTTTCAAACCTTTAAAAAAGAAAACAGTCCCTTGCTGGCCTGACCCCCTCCACACACAACACACTGACTTCCCATGAAGCACTCCCACACACCCTAACTCACCTGAACATGTCCCGTAGTGCAAATCCACTTTGCAATTGAAGCATGTCTTGCTGCTGGGACTGGTGACTGCAATATGAGAAAATAAGGTAAGTTCAGTCGAATGTATTTTGATGGCCTTGAACTTTTATTCATAACTTTGTAATTTTACTTATTTTTACACCACATTTTCAACATGGCCTTTTTGGGATACCACCTCATGACCATAGACAGTGAAATTATGCAAGTTTCACCTGAAAGGTTATTTCATAGTCACTTCATGAAATCACCTTTGGGGTAGGATTTGAACATTTTTACTGTCCTTTTTCATGAGGTGGGGTCACAAGAAAGCTATGTTGAAAGTTTGGGGTCAAAACAACGACAAAGTTATGAGTGCAAATTTAAATCTGTGCTTGCTCCTAGCTTTGGTAATTTCCAGTACCTTGATACCAAATTTTTTAACAAATCCATTTTTTCACACATCCTCATCAATGTTATAGCTGTTGTTTTTGAAATCTTGGGCAAAATGTTTTTTCACACCTGTGGCACAGAATGATATATCAGTTGGGATTTGAACATTTACACCTAATGAGTTCATGAGACTGGGTAATAAGAAGGCTATGCTGAAAACTTGGTGCACAAATAACGACCCGGTTATGAGAGAACACTACAATATTTCAATATTTACTCAAGTTTGTTAATTTTCAACATTTTATCTCCAAACTTTAAACATAGCCATCATTCCACACCATCTCATAAACATGACAGGTATGATTTTTAAAATCCTGGATTAGGTGTGTCTTCACACTTGTGGTATGAAATGCTGTTTCAGACAATACATTATAGAAGTCACATGTCGTGTTTAAAATCAGCGTCATAAAATAGTATCTTGAGAATTTGGGATCAAAATAAAAAATAAATATACAGTAATTGTTATGAAACTTTGTGTGTCGTGTCAGTCTTGATCCCAGCAGATTTGCTTTGTGATCCCATACTGGTAAGCTGAGTTCAGGGCAAACTCAGTGACTCAGTAAGATGAGGTGAGGGTGGGGGGTGACACTGTCATGTGACCCATCCAGCCAGGGAATGACAGCTGCAGGGTTGCCTACACAGGCCCTGGTACCATATAGTGAAGACAACTCTTTTCTTAGCATAGGGTCCTGCACCTCTGCACCTTTGGATGGCAGAGGGCCCTGTGCATTGGCTGACAGAAGGACTCTTTGCTATGTGCATCTGTACCTGTAGCCATGTGAAAGCACAGGTGTCAAAGGTCCCTGGGCTCCTGCAGCCCAATAGATAGCCCCCCCAAATTCTGAAATCTGTCACTGTACTTCAGTAGGCAGACAGAGTCTTCCTTTGGGCCCTACATGTCTACATCTCAAAGGGACCTGTGCGAATGAGGACACAGTTCCACTATCTTAAAAAGAAAAGATATTGTTTGAAAAAAAAACTTCATTAATTCACTCATTAGGGTTCAATTTTAACACCACAAAAGTAGGGAAATGAGGTGTTAGGGTTTCCAATTCCAACTCCTCACCTCCACCCCTAAGCAGTAAAAGGAAAAAAAAATTTGGATTTTGGGCCTCTGGAGTCTTGGCAAATCAGTGGTGGGGTTTTCCTTGGGGCTGTCAACCTAATTCCTACCCTGTTCCCTGAGCAAACAATGTCAAAAGTCATCTCCTTTCTTCACAAAGCACCCTGTATGAAGCAATCTACAACAGATTTTTGTGACAACATATGGCGAGACATACCTCTCTACCACTGAAAAGTGAATCAGTATGAGGCATTGGCTTGGAGCTGTGCCTTGTTCTCTCTGGACAGGAGGCTATGGGCTGGGAGGAGCATTAGGGTTAGCAACCCCAAGGAGGACTTCACCACAACTGTGGAGACCTGAAAACCTAATGTATATTCCTTCCCTCTCCTCCCCATCTCCTCCCTCCCTCCCTCTCTCCCTTCCTCGCCCCTCCCCTTCCCCTTCCTTCTTTCACAAATAATGGAAACTTCTTTTTTTATCACTATGGACCTAGAGTGAGAATCAGTGTTATTCTTACTCTAGGTCAGTTTATCCAATAGTGGCAAGGGAAGTACAGTGATTACAGCTGCTCTGCAGTGATGTCTCTTTTTCATACTATGAGATTGTGCTAGGCTAACATCGTTGTTGAAGGTGGCCACTGAACAACCAAGACACTCAATTGTTTTCTTGTCATTGTATAATAAAAGGCATGCATAAATCAGATGAGCCTCAGCCCCCAATAAAAATATTACAGGTATTTTCCCTCATGTCTCACTGCTTATGACATCCTGTCAAACTGCACTTAGATATAAATATTAGTGATATTTTCATTAGGGCAATGGCACATCACAGGAGAGTGAGGTTAAGCACCTGACCATACATTTACAGAGATGTAATACATGGTCAGGTGACATCTCTCTGCAAATGAACTTTCTAGATGTTTTCTTGTCATTTTATAAATATCTTTATATAATAAATGTACATTTAGTAAACTGTATAGCAGGGATTTCTAAACATGCAACCCCTGCTTCACATAATGAATGATGCATGCAAATTTGGAGGTTGAAGGTGTGTCCCCACCACTGCCCATCATATCTGGAAATGAGTCATGGCGTATTATGCTTTTCCTCCTCACAAAAGTTCAAAGGAATTATTTAATACTGGTTCAGTCCCTCCTGCTTATCTTTACTGTTATCCTATTTTGTTTATTGCTTCTGCTGCTGTTTTATACTTTGTGTTGCTGGTTTGCTCATATCTGCTTGTGGATCGTATGTTTTCTCCTCTGTGAATATGCTGATGGCATAAGAGGTTTGTCCACTGATGATAAGTTTTCCCCTCACTCAATACATTTGAAAGACTTCTCTTGTGTGTGAATTCGCTGATGATGTGCGAGACGTGACTGCTTCATATAACTCTTTCCACAATCAGAACATTTAAAACATTTTTCTCCTGTGTGAATTTTCTGGTGAAGTGAGAGGTGGTGTTTCTCTGAAAATCCCTTCCCACACTCAATACACGTAAAAGGTTTCTCTTCTGTGTGAAGTTTCCGATGGTAATAGAGACATGCCAGCTGTGGAAAAGTCGTCTCACATTTGGCACACTTAAAATATTTTCCTCCTCTTTTTTTTCTCTCGTGGAGTGTGAGACATCGCTTTCTTGCAAAACGCTTCCCACAGGAGGTACATTCAAATGGTTTCTCTCCTGTGTGAATTCGTCTGTGCTCTGAGAGCAGACAAGAATATATGAAACCCTTACCACAATCAGTGCATTTAAATTGTTTCTCTTGCTTTCCTGCATGAACTGGCAGATGACGCGAAAGATGAGCCTTCCATCTAAAACTCTTTTCACACACAGTGCATTTAAATGGCTTCTCTCCTGTGTGAATTCGCTGATGATATAAGAGATGAGTTTGCCATGAAAAACTCTTCCCACATTCAGCACATTTATAAGGTTTTTCTCCTCTGTGAGTTCTCATATGGTATAAGAAAGATGCTGGCCATTTAAAACTCTTCCCACACTCAATGCATTTAAATACTTGCCCTTCTTTGTGCTGGCTTAAGGAAGATACCTGCAAAAAGGAACTCTCCTTATAAGCAGTAATTTTAAATGGTTTCTTTTTTTTGTGAATCTCTTGATGGCGTGAGAGAGAATTTCTATGTCTAAATGGCCTCCCACATTCAGTACATTTAAAAGGTTTTTCTCCTGAGTGAATTCGCTGGTGACGTGCAAGATAAGCCTTCTGTTTAAAAGTCTTCCCACATTCAGCACATTTAAAGTATTTTCCTGTAGTGTGATTGTTATGTTGTACCAAAAATGATGGTGGTGTAGCACTCTTTCTATCTTTGGTATATTTAAACTCCTTCTCTGGTACGGAAGTCTGTTGATGGATGAGAGATTTGGGCATCAGAGTAAGCATTTTCCCTCTGATGGTACATTTTGAATAATTACTTTCTGTGCGTCCCTGCTGAGGTTTATTCAAAGTTATCTCCTCTGTCAAACTCTTCCCACATTGAGCCCTTTTAAATTGAGCTGATCTTGAGTGACTCTTCTGGTGTACAGGAGATCCTGATTGGAGGCCCTTCTTCCACTGAACAGGGTTAGTATCTAGAATTAAAAAAACACAAGAGATTTTTTCTTTAATATTTTATACCCATGTCCTTCATTTAAATCCCCATTCCACTTTTTGGTTCATTCTGGCCCTGTTATCGCACCTTACCTCAGCTATGAAAACTCTTCAGAGGTTAATAACATATCCAGTTGGGGACTTCTGGTGCAGCTCTGGAGCTAATGGTTTCCTAAGATCGGAGTTCTGCTTATGCACCCTCCCAAAATTGCAAGAAAAGCCAAAATTCAGCTAAAACAATAGTTGATGGAGAAATTCTTACAAATGGCTTCAATTACACAAAAGAGAACTATAAATAGATATGCAGTGTTACCGACAGAAGAAGAGAAATTGGGGGATGAAAAATCAGACTCTGAGACCTCAGAATTGTCGCATGCTCAGACAGCATTCTCAGGAAAGAAATCAAAATGTAAAAAAACAAAAGACCAAAGATATCGTTCTGAATGATAAATTGGACAGAATAATAACAGACCTACAAGATATATAAAAGGATTTGCAGGACTTTCATTCAGACCATGACCTCCTTCACACAGATGTATCAACTTTGCAAACCCAAGTAAGGTCATTAGAACAGAATAGCTCAGATCAGGCCTCAGAAACTTCCCAAATTCAAACAACTTTAACTCAACTTCTGGAAATAACGAAATCCCTAGGAGGGAGACAGGAAGAAGCAGAGAACAGACAGAGATGCCAGAATATAGGAGTTTATGGAATACGAAGAATAGTGAGGGCAGAGACATGAGGGGATACATAGAGAACATGCTGAGGGAGGAGTTAGATTTGGAACAGGATTTGCCCATGGCAATAGAGCGGGTACATCGAGCACTCAGCCCCAAGCCTTCAGGACCGGAGGCACGTCCACGTTCTATAATTATACAATTCCTGAGCTACCATATGAAAGAAATAATACTCCAAAAAGTGTGGTCAACAGGGAAAATATTTATGGGCAAGCAGAGACTATTTTTTTGATAATGACTATGTGAGGGTCACAATGCAGAGAAGAAGGTAATATGTGCCCTTATTTTCAGTCTTAAGACACCTTAAATTAAAATTTTGTACACTTTATCCATCAAGACTGATGATCCAGTATCCTAACAGACAGGTCACCTACAACACAGTGGCGAGTGCGATGGAGGACTTCAGGTAGAAAGGATTTGAACTACTATCCAAACTACCGGGGAAACCGTATAATGCAAACTTGGGACTGAGCAAGGAAAACGACCAGGCAAGGAATCACAGCAAGTAGTCCTAGATGAGATAAAGAGACTATTGGGTCAATTTGTTATTAACATACAATGATGGACTCCCTTGGGTGAGTAGGCCTATGGGTTAGAGTTCAGAGCCTTGGTGAGAAGGAAATCCAGCATGCGGGAGAGTGGGTCCTCCATCTAGACAGTAAGGTAACTTGGGGGGAGAAGCTGTAGACTAGGTTCGAGTGGAATATACCCCACAGGGAAGTACACAGATGGCTTCAAGATGGAGGAGGGACCTCAAAGAACTGAACTAGAGGTAAAGGGTTCTCCGGGGAACATATCTGCTGAATGGCACCAAAAGAGGCCTGTGGGTCAGATCGCTTGTGGGAATAGCGCTTATGTGCCCTATATCAGACACCATAAAATGATAAGTAGATAAAGGAGAGAGGTTGGGAAGCTGGCCTTTGTTTCCTGCTAAAGAATTGTATTTAAATATTTTGGGGGGGAATCTGAGGGGGCAGAAGCACCTGTATTGATCGACACAGGAGGTTGTTAAATACATTAATAAATAATGGGTCACCTTCAGGGCAGAGGGCTCGGAGAACTAGACAAGGGAAGTTTGCTTGGGGTCTGACTGTGGAATCCTGGGGGGGGGACACCTGGACTAGGCCTGGAGCACCCAGCAGGGGCTGAGGAGTCGGGAAGGGGGCCCTGCTGACCTCAGAAAGTGCATTGGAAATAACTTTGGCCTCCTAGTGGGAGGGGAAGGCAAAGAGCATAAGCAAAACCCACCATGAGGCACGCACTTCCTAAGGCTGAGAGCCAGGGAGACTATCTAACAAAAAGGACTCCAGAGAAAGAGACCTATTTGACTTGGAATGTATAATAAAATATAGCCAAAATGAACAGAAGAAAGTAGTGTGAAGGGAGATCTGAAGTCTGAAGACATACCTGCAAATAACAAGGACTAAATATTTCAATATAATAAACTACCTTGTGAATCTATTTAGGAGGGGAAGGGAAGAAAGCGAGATGAAGCGACCAGAGTTATGCACCTGTACTAACTACCTCAGTTTAATGATCTTTTGTGTTAGAGTTTTTAATTATTATTTAAGATTTTCTTTTATGGGACCGGATTGCCAGACAAGAGATTCGGCAATGGTCTAATTTCCTTTTTTGTTGCATTATGGGGGATATGTGCAACCCCCAGGGCAGACCTACAGAGTAAGGCAAGTAACCCACATTCGACGGAATATTCCGTCCTTGTCAGAGATGATTCTGACACTGGAAGTCACTATGTACATAGGTTATAATGGGAAGGGGACAGAAAGTTGCTCAGGGGGGGACAAAAATAAGGAAGAGACACAGAGACATCAGGGAAAACAAACAGATGAGACATGGAAGCAGAATAACATGGAGGGAGATGGTGCAGCTCAGGGAAATAAGTATTGTAACAGAGACACAATATAACAAAAATGAGAGAATGGGAGAAAGGAAAAAATATCAAAGGTATATAGATGTCTCAGATTAAGAAACTCCTTAGAGTGGTATTCCAGAATGTCAATGGTTTGAGTAACCCTACGAAGAGAAGTAAAATAATTTCTCATCTTAAAAAAATGCATCCCCAGATCATTCTCCTACAAGAGATACATCTATCCAAAGATGAACACCAGAAATTACTTAAATATGGAATGTCGGGTATAGTAGCTAGTGCTTACACAAGGGGACGAAGGAGGGGATTGGCATTTCTCATACCAAGATCCTCAACTTTTCAAATTCTTGAATCATATCAGGATGGTGGGGGCAGGTTGTCTTTGATTAAAGGGAACTGGGAAGGGCAGGTCTACACAGTGGGAAGTATATATATCCCCCAAGGGTCAGAGAGTACTGTATATCAAACTATTTTTGATAAAATTATAGCTTTTAAGCAAGGGATATTGATATTAGGCAGAGACTTGAATCTTCTAATGAATCCTTCATGAGATAGTTCAAACCCTAACATCCCTAGAGCTACAAGGGGGCAGAAACATAATAGGAGGTTAACAAAAGATCTTGCCCTAATAGATACCTGGTGACACTGCTATCCAGCATCCAGTGGTTACACGCATTTCTTGGGAGTACATAATACACACTCACAAATTGATTATTTCTTGGCAGAAGTGGAATCTATTGCTATAATACATAATGCAATGATTTCTCCAATTCACTTATCAGACCATGCAATTATTACTGTGGAACTAGAATTAGAACAGGAAGTTATAATCAGACAATGGAGGTTTAATAATATGTTTATTAAAGATAAACAGTTTAAAGAAAAGGTCCAGCAATGGATCCCCAGAATATTACAGGAGAACAGTATGGAAGAGGTACCGGAAGGAACATTATGGGACACTTTAAAATCAGTATTACAGGGTGAAATCATAGCATATGCAACCCACCAAAAGAAACAGAGAGTTAGGAAACAAAAAGAGTTAGAAATGGAACTAGAGAGATTACAACAACTACATACAAGAGGAAGGGGTGACACTCTTGTACATATAAATCAGGTGAAGACACAACTACAAGATTTATTAAACCAAAAAACAGAACAAACTCTGATGCATGTGAAACAAAGATATTATGAGGGGGGGCAGCAAGGTGGCCAAATCTCTGGCCTATATATTACGAAAACAACAAGCAACTTCAACAATAACTAAAATAAAACACCCTACACAATCTAAAATATTGAATACAACAAAAGATATACTTGAGGGCTTAAGGGAATTTTATTCAAACTTATACAATCAACTGCAGGAATCAGACGAAGAAAAGTATAAAAATATTTTTACAAAAATGCAACTACCTCAAATTACAGAGTAACAAAGTAATTCCATAACCTGTCCTATTACTTCCCAGGAGATAGGTTTTGCCCTAAGTAATTCTAAATTGAACAAAAACCCAGGCTCAGATGGATATACCGCAGAATTCTATAAAACATTTAGGAAAGCACTACTTCCAATGTCAACGAAATTATTTAATGCAATGCAAGAGAATACTTCCCCTATCCCAAATAGTTGGCAGTATGTTAATACATCTACTATACTTAGACCAGATAAAGATCCACTAAACTGTGAATCTTATTGTCCCATATCAGTTTTAAACCAGGATTATAAATATTTTACAGCAATTACAGCTAAACGATTAGAGAGTATATTGTCACATATTATTAATAAGGATCAAGCAGGTTTTATAATAAAATGCCAAATAGCAGACAATATTAAATGAACAGTGTTTCTTCTGGGAAGTGATACAAGGTGAACAAACCCCCTTTATACTTTTAAGTATGGACGCCAAGAAGGCGTTTGATAGGGTTTCCAGGAAATTTCTGAGATACACAATGGGGAAATAAAACAGCATTTTTAAATATAATACAACGATTATATACCTCTCCACAGGCCATGATAAAAGTGAACGGGTCATACTCGACCCGTTTTTCCCTAAACAGAGGTACCCATCCAGGTTGCCCACTATCCCCCTCCCTATTTGCCTTGTATGCTGAACCTTTAGCCCAAGCCATCAGAGAAAATATACAGATTTCAGAAGTAAATTACCTCAATACTGTACACAAAACAACCTTTTTTTGCTGATGACCTGTCAACATACTTAACGGAACCAGAGACCTCCATTCTGAAGTTGTTCTCTGTCTTAGGAGAAATAGAGTCTATTTCAGGATATAAGTTAAATACAAGTAAAACAGAAGTATTGAGTTTTAATTACCAACTGAGTAAGGCAATTCAGGCAAGATATCCATTGAGACGGAAAAGTAATACATTTCGATATTTAGGGATAAATCTTACTAAGGAAACCCATAATCTTTATGAAGCTAATTATACACCACTTATACAATCTATTAGAGAGGATTTCCAGAAATGGGACCCTGTACCTCTCTCACTGAACCAAAGAATTGATGTTATAAGAATGAATATACTTCCAAGATTCTTGTACCTCCTTCAGACCCTCCCGGTTTTTCCATCAAAGAAAGATTTAAAAAAATGGAATAGTATGATATCTAGGATTTTTATGGCAGGGGAGAAAACCAAGGATAAAATACAAGACCTTTCAACTACCCAAAAATAAAGGAGGGTTAGTCCTACCAAATTTAGAACAATATGCACAGGCAGCGGTAATATCACACATACTACACTGGCTTGATGAAGGGATGGACCCACACTGGAAGAAGATAGAACAAGGGAACCAATTAGTGGAGATTAAGAAATACCTGTTCAGACAGACCATACCAAAAGTGACTATGGAAAGAGAGATTAGATTTAAACAAACTAGACAGCTCCTAAAAATTTAGGGAACAATAATTAGAAAAAAACAAAGATCCTATAGTAAACCTTTTACAGAAAATCACAGCAGACCCCAGGTTTGATCCAGCTAGACAGGATTATAATTTTAAATGGTGGCAACACCAGGGACTTATCAGATTTTACCAATTATTTGAGCAGGGAATTTTTTGCCAATTCCAGACACTGGAGAAAAAAGTACCACCTAGTGAAACAAGAATTTTTTAGATTCATCCAGGTAAGAAATTACTGCAGGAATCTGATGGGCATCTCCTTGGACCCAGGGGAGATACATCCACTAACAAGAATTACAATTAATACAATAGAGATAGCAATACCAGACCATGTACTATCTAAAAATTACCAAGCCCTAAATAATAAACGGAAAGAGACTACACTACATTCGCAACAATGCTGGGAGGAAGAGCTAGATATTAACCTAGAGGAGGAGATATGGGAATTGATATATTCGACAGTCCATAAAACTACAAGATCTTTGATACAGAGGGAGATTGGCTGGAAGTGTTTAATAAGATTCTTTAGAAAACCACAAATTGTAGGGAGGTATGATGCTCAGTTAGGATCAGAATGTTGGAGAGGATATAAGGAACCTTTAGCTAACCACAAGCATGTATTTTGGAACTGTCCACTCCTGCAGACATTTTGGAGGGAGGTAGGGGGAGCTTTGGAAGAACTGATCCCAGAAATAGGGGCTTTGACACCTGAATATGCACTTATTTTAGACTTCCTTGGGGGCTGGGGGGGGGTAACCCCAGGCTCTTACTAGCTATATTACTTCTTGCAACTCATAATGCTATGATGAAGAAATGGCTCCAAAAAGTCCCACCAACTTCTCAGGAATGGGAAGACATAACTTATCAAATATATAGAATGGAGCTTTTGAAGGCTCATATCAATTTAAAGGTACAGAGATCTACTGATTTTTGGACTATCCAGACATAGACCAGATTTGATTCCATGGGGGAAATTAAAATCTGTAATAGACCTGGGATTACCACAAGGAAGCATATGAAAGGTTTAACAAATGTATTAGATTAATTTATTAGAAAATGTATTATCAGACAAAAACCTGACAACATATCAAATGTCTTATCTTTATTGTATTTATTGTAAAGTGAACAAACACAAGATGTACTCTGATCTCTTCTTGGAAAACTTGGAAATAATAAAAATATCTAAAAAAAAAATAACATCCAGTCCAGGAGGGATCATATGGCAGAAGCTGCTTAGTGACACCCAGCAGCCCTTCCACCTGAAGAGCGACTGCATCCACTCTCTCTAGCAGCCTGGACAGTAAGAAAACCCCAATATCACCTCTGAACCCCAATCTCTAGTACAGCTCTGTTAGCATATTTGCTCTCAGCATTCTGCACCAGTGTGTGTGGTACAGAGTAGCCAATCTGCTGCCAGAGGATAAATGTAGACAGGTTTGGAAGCATTGTATGCCAGTCTGTTTCGGCTCCTGTGAAACTCTGCAGCAGTGGGCGCTGAAGCGGTTTCTTGAGTCTTAAGTCCCTGTGTGAACACAGCACACCAGAGGAAGTGATGAGCTTGCAGTGCTGGAAGACAGAAGAGGGATAGAAATAAAACATGCAGGAGGCCAGGCTGCCTCCAACACTTCCACAGCTCCGGCACTGCTCCACAGTTCCTGTGTGTGAATGTACTGTAAATGCCTAAGACAGCGCACACCACAAACACTGTAATGGTACCAAATCCTGTGTGTGTATGTGTAAACACACTTTATACCACTCTGCCAGTGAGGCATGAGAATGACTTTGGATAAAATGGGCAGGATTTTCCAACCTGCCGAGATGCCACAAACCCCATGCTGCACCGAACACAGGCTGCACAGAGGTTGTGGCAGTCTCTGGTTGGCAATTGGGCTCTTCTATCCATTGTGCTGACCGCAGGTCTTTAGAACAAACATTTGTGATCTAGCCTGTGCCACATCCCAGAGCCAAAGACATGGGGCTTGCACTGGACATTTGGCACAAGCTGAGGTAAATCAGGGAAACTTTTGCAACCGCACCTGGCATTGGAAAATCTGGTGTAGTTGCAGCAAAATGGTTTGGTGCATCGCCAATTTGAGAGTCCCCTGGTACAGGGCTTGTTGCAAACCCTATGCCATCATTTGAAGATCCTGCCTAATGTCTTTAATTTTCTCAACAGCAGTATTTGTAGTTAGCATGATCATATTTCTTCAGAATTTTCAATAGAAAATGTTAAATTTAGATTAAATACTAAAATCAGATCTGAGAATACACTACTTTGCTTTGATTATGCAGACTGTAATCAAAAGTTACTCTTGTCTGGTCATCTTCAACATGTTCATTAGTGACACTGGAGAAGGAATCCAGGGCAGGCTGTGTCTCTTCACAGATGACACAAAACTATGTGGGAGAGTGGATAGTGATGAGGGAATAAGGGAAATGCAGAGAGAGACCAACAAAAGCTAGAGGGGTGGTCAAAGGTCTGGCAGTTAAAATTCAGTGCTAGAAAGTGTAAGGCAATGTACTTAAGGAAAAAGAACCCCACGACAGTGTACTTGATGGGAGGTGAAAGACAGCACTACAGCTGAGGAATGGCATCTGGGAATTATCATTACCATCTTACTTAAGCAATCAACTCAGTGCAATAACACCTATACCAAGGCTAAAAGGATGCTGGGATGTATCAGCAGGGGTATTGATAGCAGAAGAAATTAGGTAATACTTCCCCTCTACAGATTCTAGTGAAGCCTCACCTAAATTACTGCACCCAGTTCTGGAGTCCTCACCTCAGAAAGGATAAGGATAGGCTGGAAACAGTGCAGAGTAACAAAAATGATTCAGGGCCAGCAGGGCAGATCATATGAGGAGCGCCTCAAGGCACTAAATATGTACTCAATGGAAACCAGAATGGAGAGGGGAGATATGATAGAAACCTTCAAGTTCCTTAAAGGAATTTAAGTGAACTGTGGGGAACTGTTTAGCCTGAATACCAATTTGCGGTCATGTGGACACGAATGGAAATTAACAGGATGTAGGTTCAGGAGAGATGTGAGTATGTACTACTTTACGGAAAGGGCAGTGGAACATTGGTATAGTCTGCTGGCTGAAGTGGTGGGTGAGATAACAGGGGATTCAAGCAGGGCTCAGGGCTCTTGGTAGGATTTTTTGTTGCAGAGTCCTGGACTTTCTTGAAAAAAAAAATGGAGGTCCGGACCAAAAATCTGGAAATCCTCATAATATTTTTGGGAGTCCCCATTGAAATGAATGGAATGAGTCTGGAAAGTACATTTCAGGGTTGTTTATTAATATACCCACGTATTTCTTATATTCCAGAGTCATTATTTTGTAAATACAATGCCCCAAATTGTCTTTTTTCAGCAGTGTTATTGCAATCCTTTTACAAAGGTACCAACCTTTACCTATCATGGCTAAAAACCACAGCAATGATCACATTATAATTATAAATACAGAATTCACCTGACCTGTGATGGGTGTTGTCGTTCATTCATTCGTTCACAGTTTAACAATGGGAAAAATGTATTTACAGTTTTGCAGTCAGTTCTGGTACACAGACTGAATTTAGGAATTCTGCTGCTGCACTTGAGTGCAGTGGCCTGATTTATTTGCCAAACTGCTAAAAGTTGGTCTTTAGATTAGATACACAGATGTAAACATTTTGTTATGACTAACAGTCATGCTAACAGACACCTATGTCTCCCAGTCATCTCCTGCTCAATATACTTCTCTTTTGTTCTCTCCAGCACATGACATTTTTAGTTGTAATTATATATAATCTAAAACAGACCAGTTTCAGACTCCCAGCGCCCACCTATAGCCCAGCTCTAAGAAAACATTGCAGAAACCTTCCTCCCACCCACCAGTGATGACTCGGGCTATTAGAAAGATGACACAATCTAACATGATCATGTGGTTGCTGTCTGACTAGTGCAATCATGCTTAAGTTGTCTTCTTAACCTAGCTAAACCAAGCTGGCTCCTTACATCACCTCCTGCCCAAACTTATATTACACCCTCATAGTACAATCTGGTTGTGCCATCTGTGTGACAATTGCTACTTTTGTGTCTTGACCTGTCATAATCCAATGATTATTTCTTCTCCTGCACCCTCCTGTCTACAACCTCTCCTAACATCCTCCTGCTCAAAACTTCTCCCAACACCCTCGTGCCTAAAACTTCTTTCTGCTACTCTCGTGCTCAAAATGTTCTTAAATTGTGCAAGAATACCTGTCTGTACCAGAGACATGGATTTGACCGGGGTGACTAAAAATCCCCCCACAACCCACTCACCCCACCCACACCCTTTTTAGGCTTGACAGCTGTCACAAATCTGCTGTTAAGACAGTGGCACAATCTATCTGGTTGGATATGGAACAACTCAGTCTGCAATGTCTTGCTTTCTGTGTACTTCTTTTTTCATGGCATACTTCTAAGCTGGCAATTTCTCCTAACACCCTCATGCTCATAACTTCTCCTAACACTCTCCTGCCCTTAACTTCTCTGACTCTCCTCCTGCACATTTCTTATCCACCCCACCCACAACCTATCTTGGCTCAGCAGGTCTCCCAAATCTATTCTGTTCAAATCAATGGCACAATCTAATCTGGTGGCATGAAATCTGCACAGTCTGCTTTTCTTTGAACTTCTTTTTTTTATGGCACGCCATTTTTTTTGTGGCAATTTCCCAACACCCTCCTGCCCATAACATCTCCTAACACCCTCCTGCCCATGACTTCTCCCAACACCATCCTGCCGATGACTTCTCCCAACACCCTCCTACCCATGACTTCTCCTAACACCCGCCTGTCCATGACTTCTCACAACACCCTCCTGCCCATGACTTCTCCTAACACTCTCCTACCCATGACTTCTCCCAACACCCTCCTGCCCATGACTTCTCCTAACACGCTCCTGCCCATGACTTCTCCCAACACCCTCCTGCCCATGACTTCTCCCAACACCCTCCTGCCCATAACGTCTCCAAACATGACTCTCCTGCACATTTCTTAATTGTGTGTGTATGTGGCAGACAAAAGAGAACTAGTGTCAGTTTTCATGACTGGATAGCACAGTGGGGTGACTAAAAAGCCCCCTACCCCCCACCCACAACCTACCTTGGCTCAGCACGTATCTCAGATCTGTCTGGTTTGTGGCACAATCTGGTGGCGGCATGAAAGCTGCATCAGTCTGCCTTTCTTTGAATGTCTTTTTTCATGGTATGCCATTTCTTCCATGGCGATATCTTCTCCTAACACCCTCCAGCCCATGTCTCCTAACACCCTCCTGCCCATAACTTCTCCTAACACGCTCCTCCCCATAACTTAATCTCCAAGCTCTCCTGCACATGTATGTTGATGACACTAGAAGCCACTGTTGCAGACAGACTGTGGAAACAGCAGACTGGGTTAGGTAACAACATGGGACAATAATCTCAAGACTGTTCCTTCCCATAAAAAAAACCAAAAAAAAAAACAGTGTTTTCATTAATTGGTGCTATATTTACTTAGTTTACACACACTCCACCCGATCTGAACTTATTAAACTGTGATTCTCCCTCACCAAAAACAAAACACAATGCAGTCATTTTGCAGAATGGAGATATTAATGGCCAGTCACCACCCCCCCCAACCCCTACGAATTGAAATCATGATCCGTTCCCCCACCAAAAGTAGCATATTGCCTTGGGGCTGAAAACTGCATTGTCCCCCACCACCCCACTCTTGTTGGGACAACAGTACATTTTGATACTTGTCTTCTCTATTCCTATGCCCAGGTTCCTCCATCGTCCTGTCTCTGGGTCATGTCAGTCATCTGAGATGTCAGAAACTAAAAAACACAATCAAGACAATTATTAAAACATTTTAAAATTTAAAATAATTATTTTCTATGCAGTCTTATGGCCTCAAATTTCTTAAGTGCTGGATGAGGGTCATAGTCTTCAAGTTCAACTCCTTCTTGGGCAATCTGCATGAATTTGCTCACAGTGTCAGCCTTTAGGGAACATCTGCATTTTGTTTTTATCCTGTTTTGTACAGAAAACCCTCTTTCACATGCCACTTAAGTTTGTTTATTGTTTGTTTATTCGCTTAATGGGTAAGCACACTGGAAACAAGTTCCTTTTACAGGTGCGACCCACATATATTGCATACAGACAATACATAATCAAACATACATATACAATGCAGCAAATTGCAGACAAAAATGTCTTTGTTACATATAAAATTCATAAAAAAAAATTCATAAAAAACAGTTGCAATTAAATTGAGATTCGAAATACATCCTTAATGCATCGGCAAACTTTTTGACAGAACACAACCACCTAATATCTTGAGGAATTTCATTCCAAATAAATGGAGCAATATAAGCAAAGGATCTTTGTCCACTTTTAGATTTCATCAAAGGAATCTCAAGAAACCTACTGTCTGACCTATGTCTAGAATAATGACCATCAATATATGGTCTCAAAAACTTTGAAGTACTATGTGGAATTCCAGAGTCCATGACTTTATATATGAACTTGGCCACACAGTATTGGAAATTTAATGAAACTGGTAACCAGCCCATTTCTTTCAAAATCACACAATGATGAGATGACTTAGAACAATTTAAAGCAAACTTAGCTATCAAGTGAAGTAAAGTGGATTTCTTTGAAATCACTGTCGCAGAAGCAGTCTCAGTAATCATAGCTGCATAGTTCACAATAGGAAGTAAGCAGCAATTTGAAATAACCAGCCTAGACTCAGGAATAAGAAATGAATGGATTCTGTACAAAGAACCTAATCTACAATGTATTCTTGAGGTAACCCTCAAAAATGAGATTCATAACTTAGATGAGAATCTAGTAATACCCCAAGATATTGAAATGTATCAACATAGTCAAACAGTAATCCATCAAGAGATTTAACTTCCAAGTACCAACCTCAGATCTCAGTCTAGGTGGGGTACCAAAACCATCACCTTTGTCTTAGATTTGTTTAAGAGTAATTTACAGGCCATAAGTGAAGACTGAAAATTGCACATTTCCTCTGTTAAAGAAACACCTAGATCTCCAAATGACAAACCCCATGATATATTACTGCATCACCAGCGTGAAGTGTTAGAGAAGTATTATTAATCACACTTACTAGTTGATCAAAACAAGAAAACAAAAGTGGCCCTAAATAGAACCTTTGGAACCCCACACTTAACCATTACAGAGTCTGATACAGCACCCTATATTTAACCCTTTGAAACCTATTTATTAAATAATCCTCGTCCAGTCCAAGAAAGATTCACCAACTCCCAATGACTCAAGTCTAGAAATCAACAATTGGTGATCAACTGAGTCGAATGCCTTGGTCAAGTCCACGAACACGGCACCCGCAGACACCCTTTATCCATGCCATTAAGTACCGCTCTGAACTCGACTCAAGGCAGTCTCAGTACTCCTTCCCTTTCTAAAACCATGTTGGTTCTGAGACAATAATCCAAAGCGATCCCATACCCAATCAACTGATTATAAACTGTTCTTTCCTGAACTTTAGCTAAAGCAGACAAGATAGAAATAGGTCTGTAGTTACAAAACTCATGTTGTGAACCAGATTTAAATATAGGAGTGACCAAGTATGTTTCCATATATTAGGTATGGTACCTGTAACAAAAAGACAAGTTGAAAATAATACTAACTGGAAGTGCTATAACCGAGGCAGCATCCGCTAATAAACTAGGACATAAGCCATCAGAACCAGCTGAGCTGTCCCTCTTAATACAACGCAACAACTTCTCTACCTCCTTCGGAGTAGTAGTCCTTAAGTACAGTTTAGGATTAACTGTAAAATCTTCAGTCAATCCCAAGTAGTTCACCTTGGACTGGTCACTAAAGGAATCAGGCAATGCAGTAAATTTCAAATTAAACTCGTTAGCTATCTTCAGTAACAGGTGACACAAGTAAAATCTTGGCCATTGTGACAAAATCTGGGAATACATCTGAACAGTTCTCAATTAAGCCTTGGCAGACACTGCTGAGCTAAGTCAGTCCTTTTTTAGATTTCAGATCAAGTTTGAATTGTCAGTAATCTTTCTCAGCCCTGTCTTAGTCAATAAATGCTGGCAGTGTTTCTTCTTTGAAGGTTGTTTCTTTGAAAAAGTGCAAACATCCTTGAGTTCTTGCAGTCCATGGTCCATTAGTTGGAGTCATCTGGTAGACACTTTGGATTTAGAAGAACATATAAGTTATTCAGCAGATGCATTTAAATTGTCTCAAATCTCATGTGAATGTTTTCAATGAGTTGCGTCAGGTATTCCAAAGATGTCGTCTGCAACTGCATTCACAGTGCTGGCTTGTCATTCACTTTTTGATCCTACCACATGCCAGGACATTGGTCAAGTTCCTGAAATGTCTTCTGTAACTCTACCCCATTCTGCTCTTTAAACTGTTGCAGTCTAGTAACAGTGGATTCTATCATGCTGCTGGCCACCAAAATGTCAACACTGTCCCACTGCATGACTAAAGACAGTTTATTCACCACACGCCCCAGCAATCAGTTTGCATCATGCTCCTTCGGCACCTGCCACCCTTCCCCCAACTCACAGTCCTGTGAGTTTCCCAAACAGTCACTACTAATGCTGGCTGCCTGACCATGCCCCCTCACACCCCACCATTTTACTCTAGCATGTCCTCTCCACTCAGCCTCCCCTCACTCCACCATTTCTCCCTATGCCTTATCGTCCCTCTTCCCCCCACCACAGTACTTATCTCTCTCTCTCTCTCTCTCATACCTCCCTTCTTTACCCCTCTGCCAAATATCTCCATCCCTCTGAACTACTGACAAGGCACTTTATGGCTCCTTATTCCCACCCTCCAAAGTGTTTTTTCTTGCTATTTAACTTGCACCTATGTTTTGAGTTATTCTGTAAGTTCTGAATTCAAGCTGTATCATTCATTGTAATGTACCATTGCTTTCTCCTGTGTACTTTGTTTTGCAATCTATGATGTGGAACCTTTGTAAAAGAGCTTGTGCTCAAATGTTTTTTTCCGAATCACTAAATAAATAAATAAATAAAATATACATCTAAGACAGCTATGAAAAAAGAAGTGCATAAGATAAAGCAGACTGATTTCAGATTTGTGTGAAGGCCCTTTGCTTTTTGGGCAACTTTTGCTGCAGCAACATGCTCTAGGGCTTGTAAAAGTTCAGAGTATGATCTGTGAATTGCTTCAACTGACAGCCACCAAAACTTGTGGGTTCTTTTAGGGATAGATATCTGATATTGTCATCATTGAGTGTTTCCTGGATGAAACACAAGGCATTGTATCTTACTGCAGAGCTGCTGTAGTATCTGTACACATTTTTGATGGGTACTTGATAATTATTGAATGTGTGGTTGTCCCGACATGCTTGTCCGGCTACCAGTACCAGTCGGTGGGCAACACAATGGATCTGAATCAGCCTTGGGTTAACTTGCTGTCTTAACTTTGCACCCATCCTGTTGTGCATTCCAGTCGAGATGCTGGCACCATCACTTGCTAGTGTGATGATCTTGATAAGATCAACTGCATTAGCAGAACATACACTTAACAGTTCTCCCACAGTTGTGTCTGCCCTTCCCACAGTTGTGTCTGCCCTCCTATCAGGTATTTCAATAGTCAACTAAATGGATTTTGGCCTGTGCATTGTGTATGCACTTCACATAAATGTTCTGCTTTTTGTGAATGGTTACATTAGTGGTTTCATCCACTATTACCCCAAGAAACTGAGAACCTGCTAAGTGGGCTTTGATTTCTTCCTGTAGGACTTTGTTTATGGAGTTGAGCATGTCATATCTTGCATCCCAACTGCAGTAGATTGTGCCACTGTCTTGCAAGACTGGACAAACATTTTATTTCTGTGGATGTGAAACACCATCATTAGTGCCATTCTACAAGCAACAGCCACCCTGTGCCCTGGCCCAAAAGATTCCAGTCATCATGTGTAGAGCTATCAGTATTTCAAACTGGTTGAGTGATTGCCCTTGTTTGGTAAGGTAGTAAATTGTCATTAACTGAGCAACTTTACGATCATCCTTTGCCTCAGGACCTGGGATCTGCTTCTCAATTGCCACTGGCAGAGAGAGTATTTCTGCTGCTTTCTTTCCAGTGTGCACCAGCAAATGTTCTCTGTTTCTTTCAAGTCTGTAGAAATCAGACACTTGCAGATTGGTTGTGCAAGTTGTGGCAAATGGATTGTTTTTGCCACCTTTTTTACACCAACTGTACTTCCCAACATTATTTCTCTCTACTTCCTCCTTTGCAAGCCATGGAAATAACTTTGTCCAGCTGTCCCTCCACGACCTTAATTTCTTGCTGCTTTTAGCAGATGCAGTCTGTGCAGACAGCTTATTTCCAGTTTCAGCATTTACAATTTCTGTCTCCTGAAATGTGTTTAAGTCACACTCAGAGGATGATGATGTTGTTGTTTGTTCCTTGTCCTTTGGTGTGGAGGATTCTCCTCCACCAAAATAATCAGTAAGGCTTTGCTGAGACATGCTGTGTGCCACTTACAAGGCTTCCCCCCCAAAATAGCTTCTTCACTCTTCTCCTTCTCTCCTGGCCGCAATGCACTCCACTGACTTGGCCCTGCACAAAAGTACAAACAGAAATAGTATAAACCCTAAGCTCACTAAACCGTTTGCCAGAAATAGTCGCAATGCCCTAACTGCCTAAAATAATTATAAATTGAAAAATTTCCATTCCGTGTTAAGAAAGCACACTGGTGCCTCCAGCAAATGTGTGCAGCCTGCTGGCTGGACAGAATACACCCTTGTGCCTCCTTCTCCTCAGGTGACTGGGGTGGACTGTCCAACTGCACCTTTTTTTTTTTAAACACTTTTTCTTTTGGTTGCTTTCTCTTCCTGCCACATTTCTCCATCAATGCCTTTCCAAAATGTCACCTGAGACCCTGTCGATCCTCCAGGTGCCGAAACCACCAGGCAGCAAAGGGGAGGAAAAGAGAAAAAAATTAACAAAATCACATTTCACACATGTGCAGTACACAGGCCTGCTCAGAACTCCTGATCCTGTACTGCTGAGAGTCTTGGGGACTCTCAGGGCTGGCTGGAAAGCATCCTGAAGCACAAAATGTGCATAAAGGACACAGGTGCCTGTGTCCCTGAGTGCTCTGGCTGGATCATAATGAAGGGAATAGTGGTTACCGGGGGTGATAGGAACAAGGAGGAGAATAGAGGGAGGACAGAGAGGGGTAGTGCCCTAGATTAACAGTAGGTTTCAGGGATTATAGGGAACTTGGGCAGACTGGATAGCCCTCTGGCCTTTTTGTGCCATCACTGTCTATGTTTCAGTGTTACTTTATCAATGTGTGCCTGGCTGTAGGACTGTACTGTCAACTTAGAAGTGGTATTCACTGCAAAGGACTTGCCCCCCCCCGGCAACCAGGAGGCAATAATCCAGTGATGTGAGACATAGCCCCTCGCAAAAAGGTGTTGCACACCTACTGGACATTTCAGCTTAGACTTCTGCCAATGCTGACTGAGATACCAATGCACACAAGAAAATTTTCAGTTTTAAAATGTAAATGCCCACATTTGTTTTAACAAAGAGACCTCAGTGTCTTACAGTCTTACCATAACATTAAGACACTGAGGTCTCTGTTAACATATATGGACATTTGCCTTTTAAAACTGAAACTTTCTGTGTGCACTGCTTCATCTACGTTTAAAGTACTGCACACTGGAAATCAATGTGAGCAGTTACACCAGCTTTGCAGTGGCCTAATGATAGCAGCTCGCTATTCACACAGGAGACTTGTAATTGGAAAGGGGAAATTGTTGAATTAGGAATAGTACACTAAGCTGAAGCTTGTTTCCAGGTGTGACCTGGGAACACAAGGAGGTGACTTGCTCAGGGTGACACCGTATGCAAATGGGGGCTATGAGATTCAAACCCCATCTGCAAGTCTGCAGTTCAGTGTCCTAAACCACTGCACTATGCTGCCTCCTTGTAGTAATAGATGTGGCACTGACCTTAAGGCAGTACCTGGCAGCCATTTTGCTTCTAGTCCTGTAGTGAGCAATTTGTCATCCTAGTAGTTTCTTGTCATGCTCAATCTGAACCTCATCACCACTGTAGTATTCTTGTTATGAAGAATAGTTTGAGACAGACTCAGGGAGCTGTGACTAAGATACCTTCTTTATTCTGACTGAGCTCAAACACACTATACAGTTACCTAAAGGTTAAAGGGCATTGGACTGAGCATGACTGAAAACAAGGACACACATTGCTCACTACAGAATTCAGGGTCAGTACCACATCTATTAAACAATATTACACTTGGGTTAGTGCTCCCAAGCCCACACTCTAGTAATGGGTCATCAGAAGTACATTAGGAACCTCAGTAAGACACATAGTACTGCAACTGTCTCTGCCACCTAGAGATGTTAGTTTTGAGTAAAGGAGGAGACAAGACGAGAGCTGGGTAAGTGAATGTATTATGGGTATTTCATAATTTTGAGGACATCCCTTTTGATGGGGGGGGCTTTGACAGCTGGTAGCCCCTCAAATCAGGGGAGCCAGCAGAACTTGGGAAAGTGAAGGCTGAAGCATTGTTGAAGAGGAAGGCTTGGTTCACAGTCTGCTGAGTCACTATACAGTAGTAAATCTATAAAAAACAAAATGAAGGCTCAGACCTTCAGACAATGGCCTGGTGACTCCCATGCAAATGGAATTCAGGGGCAACACATTGCTTGGAAGTGATGAAGCCCCCCCACCCCCAGACTGCTGAGGTTTTTAGAAGCAGAATCGGACTGCTCTAAAGCAATTTCTGAGGGAATATATCTATATCAAGTTATCATCATAACAGATCAGTATTCGATGACCTCAGAATCAGAATAAGAAAATTACACATAATAGTAAAGTATGTCATTAGGATTTTTTGTATGTATGCTACTGTGTGTTTTGTATTTAAAGAGTATGTGTTTTTTAATGTAAAATGTGTCACTTGTGAAAATGGGCAGTTTGCCCATTTTGCTGATGAGTAGAAAAAATAAAAAATGAAAAATGAAATGAAATATTGCTTTCAAGGGAAAGCCCTCTTTGAAATATATTATAAAATTGTTACTAAAAGTCCTCCAACTTCTTCATTGGTCAGTGTACACCACATGACAATGAAAAAATACATATCAACACAGGCAATTATTTCAGTACCCTAATCTAACAGCCAAACCTCAAGACAAAAACAATATCACTATAGTAGACCCACAACTGACAGATGAAAACTCAAAAGTCTTCCAACTCCCCTGCCAAACTAATCAAGTATTAGACCTTTCATAATGCCTTAACCAGCGACATCAGGCTTGCCAAATCCTAATACTTTCAATCCACACTGCAGAACAACTTTAATCACCCCTGAGTTCTGGTAGGTTATCCATGTCATCTTCTCCCACCAGCCCAGTCCCTCTGTCCTCAAGGTGGGTGACACTCCTATTTCTGACCCCTCTTCTGTCACCTCAGCTTGCAACTCTTTCTTCACCTCTTATGCCCTTTACCTCTTCTCCTCCTCCTTCCACCCCACACATGGTCAGATGTCTCCTAGGTACATCAGCATGGAGAGACACTGACCACATTGCTAAAACTGTACAGGAAGCAGGAGAAAACATCGGCATCCTGGTACACATAGGAACTAATGATCTTGCCAGCCAGTCAGTTGTGGAGACCAAGGAACACCTGACCAGGCTGAGTGACAAACTATCACCCATGTCATCCGGCATCTCCTTCTCTGAGATCCTACCAGTCTGAGAGAGAGGGGCAGATGGACAGAAGGTCAGAGAAGGGGAGATAGGGGAGCTTAACATATGGCTCAAGGGCTGGTGCCAGGAAAAAGGACACAAATGTGTAGGTAACTGGCAACAGTTTTGGAAGCGAAAGTTCTTTAAATTCAATGGACTGCATCTGACTAAGGGGGAGAGTCAGTGCACTGGGGCAGAATATTTAAACTAGCAAATGGGGAGAGGGGTGCAGCACCAGATATGTCGAATGGGAAGAACACCCATCCTCCCCCAGCTAGTGATCATACAGGAGTTCAACATGTTTGTAGTTCATTTGAATCACCAGGTAAGGAAAAGGGTCTAGTTCCCCATATGACACACAGGGGAAATGTCAGACCTTGCCCAACAATTAACACACTGAAATCTGGCCAATGGAAAATCATGTATGCAAATGCTCGCAGTCTGGGAAACAAGATCCCAGACCTGCAGGCAATAATGGAAGAGGCTAAACTGAACATAGTAGCCATTTGCGAGACATGGTTCACCAGTAACCACACTTGGGAGACTTTAGTACCCAGCTATGTACTGTTCAGAAGAGACAGAGGTGCACAAAAGGGAAGTGGAGTGGCCCTTTATGTCAATGAATATATCAAAGCTACAGAAATTCATAATACACATAAGGAGCCAGAAGAACTGTGAGTCACCCTGGACACAGGAAATGGGACAGCCATATGAACTGGGGTTGTCTACAGACCTCCAGACCAGGGGGAGAACACAGACACATTACTGTTAGAAGATATACAAAACATGACAGCTAAAGGGAAGGTTCTGATAATGGGAGACCTTCAACATGCCAGATACAGATTGGTCAATACCAGCAGTAATATCTGACAGAACTAGACCCATAGTGGATTCCATGCAGGGGAGGGCCTCAAACAACTGGTACAACAACCCACAAGAGACAGGGCTATCCTAGAGCTAGTACTGACTAACAGAGAAAGGACCACAGATCTCCAGGTAGAAGGTCACCTGGGGGCCAGTGACCATCACATGGTATGGTTCAATTTGGCCACTAGAACTAAATCACCCCATTCAAAGGCAAAAATATGGGACTTCAAAGGAGCCGACTTTGATAAGATGGCCAACAGAATTAAGCTAGCCCTGGCAAGAAGAAATACAAGTGAGGGGGTACAGGCAAAGTAGGCAAGCATTAAGGATGCAATACTTGAAGCAACATCCCATTGTGCTAGAGAGAAAAGGAAGTGCAAAAGAGGAAAGAAACCACTTTGGTTCTCAAAAACAGTAGCAGAAAAGGACAGAGCCAAAAGGCTGGCCTTCAGGAAATATAAGGGAATGCAGCGGGATGAAGATAGGGAGGCATACCAAACTTCCCTAAGGGAAGCAGGAAAGACCGTAAGGCAGGCAAAGGCCCTGTAAGATAATTACAGGATTTGGACTTATGAGCTTGGGATTCCAGTACTGAGAGAAGTATAAATGCAGCACCACACAGTGAGATGTTGTTTTCTCACCTGGAGGAGGTTTATTTTAGCATATAGTCATTAGCATACAGGTGCCATAATGAAAATATATCAGGCAACAGTTTACAAGAAAATAGAGCAAATATTACTCGTTTTTTGGGAGCTGTCGGCAGGTTCTCGTGATGTCGCAAATTTAACTTAACTCAGGGTACTTCAGGCAGTTTATATACATTTAACCCTGCCTGATAGCTACTTCCCCTTATCCAAACAAGATAAGTACATAGTTAATAAGTAGCTGATTGGACAGATAAGTCTTACAAGTTCAGCACATTCTTTCCAGCACGTACACAATATCAGGTTAGGACAATCCAGTTTGAACTAGTTATTACTTTTGCTTTAGTCTTTATGACTTGACTCAAGTAACCTTTCCCTTTACCATATATGTGCATGAATTTCACTTTGGTTGTCAAGAATTAAGCACAGTGCACAGCTCTGCCTTACAGTCCCCCACTTGAAGGAGAGAAAAACTCGATCAGTCACACAATTTATTTTAAAGCATAGAGGCGAGTAACACCTGCAGCTCTGATTATAAGCATTTTATTTTTAATGTGTGTTATCATAATATGCATTTTGCAAATATAAATCAAGAGGATTAATACTAGTACTGTCTGTAACAGTAACAGGGCCTTAAATGTAAGTGTTAACTAGGAGCTGGAGAACATGGTCACGCATCAATTTTTTGGCAATGGCTTGAACCTTTTTAGCTGAATTTTTTATCTGAATGAGGTGAGTATTTTTTTTATTAAGTAATTTTTGACACATTTAAGGTTGGGGTGGTATGGGCACTTTAAATGCTGGTGTGTATTTTTTGATCATCATACTTTGTCTATGGGCTGAGCTGTTGATGTAATAGGTGGAGGAGTATTGGATTACAGGATGTGTGACTTGATTTCCTAGCTGAGTGTCCCCAAGGGGCACAAAGCAACAATTTGGATAGGGAATGGGACACTGAAGTCCTTGGTGAGTCATAAAGGGGAGATTAGTGACCACACAATACTGGTTGGTACTGTTGTAGATGGTTTGTATTTGCTCAGTAGTCCACTTGGACAGCTGCATGGGACACAGGATAAACCCATTAAATTGCCCCTCCAGTGGTTTCAACCCACAAATGGGACCGGCTAATGATAACACATCACAACTACACAGCCACATTTTTTTAAGGTCCCTACAGCACTGCAGGTTAGGTTGCATCCAGGTGCCTTTATTATTTTATACCAAAAATTCAGGGAAGTATAACTCACTTAGCATAATAGCCTTTTAATAGGTGTCCCACTGAATGTACTTTAACCACTCTTTTGAATAGCTGGGCCTGCACATCTACTTGTGGAAGGTTTACTGTGAAGGAGACCACCATCATTTGGCTAAGGGCGCAACTACCCTGGCAATTAAAACTAGGCTTGTGAGGCATCATGGTAGTAAGCCTCCTTATTACTGAGATGGGTGGCATCATGCTTAGCACACTGCTCTAAGCAGTTATTATTGGATTTATTACACATGGGACAGTACCATAACGTGATTTGGGCACCTGATACCATATCCAGAAATTTTCTCAGCTCTAATTGCTCAAAAAGCTTAGTGATGGTTGTAAGTACATATTATTTATAAGCTGTACATTCAATAGATGATTTTATAGTTTTATCTTTTATTTGCCGATTATGATTTTGAATAATTTTATTAATCTTATTTTGTACTTTCTTAAAAAGGTTAGCAATCTTATATAGGATAGTACATGGGGAATGGTTGACAACAGGGCTATTCTTTCACCGAGTTGACACTATGACCACAGATTACCTCGAGAGCGCAGCTCGAGAGGTAATCATAGTGCCAGCGAGGTGAAAGATACCCTTTGTCAACTATTCCCATGCACTTTCTTTATAGTGTATGGTGGAACATTGTTTTTTTGGGGGAAAAAAAAAAACAGTTACTAAAAGGAAAAAAGAATTTACATTGTGAACGTTTTCACACTAACCATTAATACTGCCCCCGATATTGCAGCTTTCACCATGTGTCCTGACTATGGAGTGAGCCCCAACTGTCAAATGCTGTGCGAGGACACAGTGTGATGTTCACAGTATAGTAGAAAACATCATTCTGTTGTACTGCGAACGTCACTAGTGTGTGACTACAAGGTTTCGAAAATGATCGATTTCGGTGGAGAACGACGCTCCACCATACACTATATGCATATTATATACAGTTAAGCATTTTTCTTGAGCCAAACCCTCCTGATTAACAACCAGGGGCAGTAAAGCTTTCCCTGCCTTTTTACTTTGCGACTGGGCAGTATGCTCTGTTAGAGCATCCAGATCTACATGATTCCACACACTCATTCCGGATCCAAACAGGCCCGCAATATTTCCCATTAAATTCCTTTTTCTTCTATTACCTCCTTTTTTTGCAGGTTTTTTCCTGCATCATTCCATTTGTTTTGCATGAAAATCACTAACCATATCTACTAACATGCTAGCAAGAAACTTTGACACATTTTTGCGAGTACATTGCCCAATGGTATTTAAGTCCCAAGCAAAAAAGTTAGGCACCACTGGTACTCTAATATATTGTACATTATTTATTAAAATCTTTTCCAGTGGTGATGACGTCAGTCCACTGGGTGGTCCTTGTGTTACATTAGGACACTGGGGTTTACTTGGTTTATTAGGACAAGAGAAGGCCGAAGCCCATTTGAAATGTCCCCCACTACTGTAGTGGGCAATTATGTGATTAATACCCATTTACATAACAAAATCAATAGATGCAATCCACAGGTCAAGGCCCCTCTTAAAGGAATCTAAGGATATGCAGTCCACTAGATGTTGGGGAAGATTGTTCCATAATCTTGGTGCTCTAACAGTAAAATAATTTAATCTTTTATTAGTCCTGGCCTTTGGTACATCCAATTGTTTATTATGCCGCTGATGTGAGGTCCTTCTATTGGAAAATTTTAGGCCACATTGGTCCAATAATTCAGTGGATGATAAGATTTTATATAAAAATAATAAATCACCTCTGATGCACCTATTTTGCAGTGAATGAAGCCCAGTTTCATGGAGTCTTTCGTGGCATTCTCTGTGTGCCAATCGGGGAACTAGTTTAGTAGCCCTTCTCTGGATTCTCTCAATCCTTTCAATGTCTTGTTTAAGATACAGACTCCAAAAGGGTGACCCATAATCTGAATATGACTTAATATGAGTTCGAAATAGGGGAATAATACAATCTTGTGTTGTAGTAACAAAAGATCTTTTAATTCTAGTTAAAAGTGCATTCGACATGCTAGCTGTTTTTATACAATGATCAATTGATGTTAATTTATTATTTACAATAACACCAAGGTCCCTCTCAGAAGTAGATACTCTAAGTGGAGTATTGTTTAGTGTATACGTTTGCCTTGGGTTATTGTTTCCAAAATGAAGGACAGTACACTTGTCAGAATTAAGTGACATACCATTCATAAGTGCCCAGTTTTCAATAAGTTTAAGGTTATTAACAAGTCTGGCCCTATCGAATGATGAATAAACTGTACCTCCCAACTTGGTGTCATCCACAAATTTAATTAAATTATTAGAGCTAATCTGCATGTCACTGATATATATGTTGAACAGTGTGGGTCCCAAGACCGAGCCCTGTGGGACTCCACTGGTCACATCCCCAGTTTCAGATAGAGATTCATTGACCCTTACACGTTGGGTTCTATTAGACAACCAACTGGCAATCCATCTGACCAAAATAGTGGAAAACCCCATTTTCATCAATTTATCCAAGAGTTTATCATGTGGGACTTTGTCAAATGCCCTACTAAAATCAAGCAAAATGATGTCCATTGGTTCTCCTCTATCCAGTCCTTGGCTAATATAATTATAAAAGGAGAGCAGGTTAGTAGTACATGAAAACTGCTGCTGAAATCCATGTTGAGTTGGATCTATCAAGTTCTTTGAAATAACTTCTTGCTCTAAGAAGTGTTTGATGAATTTTTCCATTAGCTTACTTATAACAAAGGTTAAACTAATGGGACGATAGTTTGCGGGTTTGGAATGATCGCCCTTTTTAAATATGGGAACCACTACCAGGGTGGTTGAACCTGCACATAAACTGATCTTTGGGTAATGTTTTATATACAGTATTGGGATCCTCACATCTGTCTGGCATCCAAGTTTTAGTGCAGTATTTTACTTGCATGGTGTAAGTGGCAGTGTCACTCACCTGAGCTTTTTTAATGGTCAAGGACCTTGTGTTTTGATATAACAGGACAGGGGTGAGGGTACTATACCCCAAAGTACAGTACATGAGATTTTTTGCAGACATTTGGTCAAACATGCACACTGGTCCTCCATCTGCAATAACAGTACCATTGTCCTTTTTCCATGTTACATTTTAGTAAGCCCCATAGAATAAATTGTCCTTAGAGTCCCAATCATATGAAGTCAATAAAGTTACTGATTGCTGGGGCTCACACGTGATGTTTTTAACTGGGATTTGTATGTGTAGGCCAGTGGACATGGACACATATTGGAGTAGCCACATTAACTTCAAAGTTAATATCTGTTCACTGATTTTAATTGATTAATATGAAACCACTTCAGTATGATAGCATTTTTTTCTGTCATCTTGATCAGATATACAGAGGGACTTGCCTTCTCCACAATGGGAAAGGGCCCTTTTTACTGTACATCAAATGTGTGTTCTTTTGGAGCATCGCTTTGCATTATTACTGAGTCCCCCACTTCATACTGAAATAGATTAACCTTGTTATTGAAATACTTTTTAATTTGCATTTTAGATTTGCCCAATTGAGAGGTGGTACATTTCTTAACCTCTAAAATGTGCTGTAGGTATGTCTCAAGCCAGGTGTTAGTAATGGGAGCATTGAGACATGAAGTTTGAGATGGCAGCAGTAGTTGCACTAGAGTACACATCAGGTGTCCAGTCACAGCCTGGTAAGGTGAGATTTCTGTGGAGGGAGATGGAGTGGAGTGAATGGCCATAAGACAAAGGGGAAACATAGTGGCCCACTAAGTAGGATGTTGGTAACAGAATTCAGTGAGCATAGTTTTTAAGTGTGATTGCTCCTCTTTATGACTTTAGCGGATTGAGGATGGTAAAGAATGTGGAACTGCTGTTGAATTTGTAACAGTTGTAGTTGCTGAAAAACTGTCAGTAAAGGCTGGTCCCTGACTTGAAGAGATAATGTGGAAATAATTTTGTAGCCAGCAGGCGTGCTGCAGTAGCAGCCTTGCTGTCTTTGGTGGGGAATGCCTCAATTTACTTGGTGAACAAGTTAGCTATGACCAAAGCATGTACATAGTTACCCTTTGTTTTTGGGAGACCTTTGATAAAGTCTACTTGTATGTGACACCAGGAACCAGAAGGGGGTGCAGCTGAGTGTTGGAGGGCTTGGTTGGTGGATGAGGAAGGGTTAGTCTGAAGACAGAGCAGGCAAGAGGCATAAGCCTCTTGACAAAGACGACGGAGGTTTGGGCACCACAAATGTTGTATGATTTTAGAAAGAGTTTTACAGTATCTAAGGAGAGATGTTCACCAGTGGGGTGGGAGTGATATAGCTGCCAAATTTTTGAAAAGAGAGCAGGTAGCACACACACCACTGATGGAATTGAGGCATCCTTAGAATACATTAGGAGTCGTGGTGCAGAACCCCCCCCCCCACAATGGGAGACAAAATAACATGCTTAGCCCAATTACAAGGGTGTGGCGTAGATATAGAGCCCTCCAAATAATCTTGAATTGCCATGAATGGTGGATAAGAATTTTGGATCGAGATCAGATCCAGGGGGGTGTGAGTAGATGCTGCTATTGCAGGAAGAGGACAGGTGGGAGGTACCCATAATTTTTTTGCAATAGCCGCCAGCTGCACAGCATTGTGGGCTTTTTGGTTGCCATTGGCATGCATGTTGCCCTTCAAGTGGACCTTAACTTTAACAATAGCAATTGGATGAGTGGAGGTGGATAGCAGAGCATATAATAGCTGTAACAAGTCCTTGTGCTTGTGTTTTTTTTTTATTAATAGCAATATAGTTATTGCAGTGGTATGAGGGAAGCATGGAGCAGGCATTACACACATAGGAGCTGTCTGTCAGAATAAATGTTACTTGGGAGTGAGTCAGATAAATGAACCGCACAGATAATGACAGATAACTTAGCCACCTGGGAAGAATGGGGCAGGCATTGGTAGCTGTGCGTGATGGTGTTGGTGATGACTGCAAAGCCAGTATAAGGCTAACCATTTTTGTAATAACAGGAGCCGTCCGTATACCAATGCTGGGCATTTGCAATTGGTGCATGTTGGATTAGGGGCAGGGGAAGAGGTATATCATATGCCGTCATGCCGTCTGGGCACTGTTGTGGTTTTTCTGTTGCAACAGCTAAGGCAGGCAGCATTGTAAGCTGTCTGGAGGAGACATTTATGTCCCTTTGCATAAGCATAAGGGTCAACTTGGACAAGTGCTGGGAGGAGATGTGGGTATCCCCTGGCTTTAGTAGGTAGTTTAAGGGCATATGTGGTGTGTGGATGACTAAATGTTGTAGCCCAGTAATGTACGTAAAATGCTGGACAGCCCAAAAAGTAGCTAAAAGATGCTTTTTACAAGCTGTAAACTTTTTTCCACTTTTGTGAGAATGTGCAAGGCATATGCAAGGGGGTGGAGCCTGCCATGATGTTCCTGACACAGTACAACCAAAATTGCATTTGGTGATGCTGCCACCTTTACATGAAATGGCTGCTGTGGGTAAGAGACAACGAGTAGGGGGACTTCTGCCACTGCCACCTGTAGTGCCCTGAAAGCCATAGCATGTTGCATAGTTTAGCGCTCGGCAATTGAGTCGCTTGGCAGGTTTTTAACTCCCTTTAACAAATTATACAAAGGGTGTGCTGTTTTAGCAAAGTGGGGAATCAATTTTTTTTGATAATTAACTAAGCCCAGGAAGGAGTGCAAAACAGTAATTGTTATTGGGGGCTGTATTTTTATAAATTGGGCCACTTTGGTGGGATCCGGCGACTTACCATCCCCGGAGACCAACACACCCAAAAAGGAAGCCTCCAACATAACTAATTCACACTTTTTTGAATTTACCTTTAATTTGCATGCTTTTAACAAGGTGAGCAACTTATTTAACAGTGCTACGTGCTCCTCTCGTTTTAGTTGCCAACGACAAATTATTTCCATATTGCTACAAACAGTCTAGCTTAGAAAACTGTGTTAAAATGGCTGCCATACATTTATGAAAAATAGTGGGGCTACAATGAAACCCCTATGGGAGGGCAATCCATGTGTACTGCCTGTGTTTTTAGGTAAAAGCAAACTTATACTGACTTTTTTGGTAGTGGCACACTCCAAAACCCATTAGCTATGTCCAACGTGGAAAACCATTTGGTTCTGGGTGGCACCATTCTCAGGAGGGTAGAAGCCACATGGACCACAGGTACCGTCAGTGGTGTAGTGGTGTTTAAAGCCTTATAGTCTACCATTAGTCTCCACGATGGACCACCTTACGCAAAAGTGGTAAGGCAATTAAAAGAACTCCATCAAAAGTCTTTTTACCGGCCAAATGGGAGAATTAGTTGTGAACTTACTTTTTTTTAGAACCCCTTGATTTAAAAGCGATTGGATTGTTTGATTGATTGCCTGCTTACATTTTTGGGGGATTTTATATTGCTTTTACGGTGGATGTGCTTTGCCTGTGATATGCTATTCCCTTTTTATTTTACCACAATTATGTTTTTGAGTAGCAAATACATCTGCAAGTTTTTGGATTATAGTAGTTACTAACTCCTCTGATGACATAGGCATTTTTAAAGTCCCACGTCCTTAATAGCAGTCACAAAAAATGCATTATCAATCACGGTAGACTGTTTTAGGGCCACCAAACCACATGCAATTATTTGTTATATTTAGAACAGCACTGTGTTTTGTTAAAAAGTCTGAACCTATGATGCCTCTGCCAGCAGGCAGACACATAAGAAAGGGCACATAGCACAGTTGAATTTAACACCAGTGTCAAAACATAACTTTGTTTCCTCTGCAACTACTGCTTTAGTCTTAGTTTCTTTAAATGCCATTATAGATTTACATTGCTTTGCAGCTAGTGGGTGTGATGCTAGTTGTGAGGTATGTACAACTGTCATGGATGCTCCAGTGTCCACCAGCATAGTTTGCTGTGGGCCTCCCTTTACAGCTGCCTGGACTACCGGATGATTTTATGCGTCTTTTTGTAACCTTACACATGGAGTGACGGGGGATACCTATAATTTTTATTTTGAATCTGACTCCACAGCCAGGGATTTCTCCCCATGCTTTTGACAGAGTTCTTTTAATTGCCTTACCACTTTTGCATAAGGTGATCCATCCCGTTTTTTACCAGTTTGCGGTGCCTTACTCCACGCGGTTGAGTCCTTTTTGAACTTAGGGCAATTGGGTCGAATATGCCCAGGCTGGTCTCAGTTGTGACAATCACCTGGTCTGTGTTTTTCTTTTAGTTTTGTTTTGTTTAGGATGGCCTCCTTTAGGTGGTCCCTCAACCACTGAAACCTTTGCCTTTTTTGGCTGTTTATTTGCGGAAATTATGGTATCTGCCCTAATGGCAGCTGCCTCGATTTCTGCATAAGTGGAGTTCTAAGTAACAACTACCGCTATTATGCATTTGACAGTCGGTCTTAATTTTGCTATCAACCTGTGCTTGAAGGTGGTATCATCTTTTGAGGGTTTTTCAGTCCGGGCACCAGGAAGCGTCATGTAGGGTGCCATCCCCAGTGGGGTAGGCATGGGAATAGGTCACGTATAGCCGATAAGTCCAAGAATTAAAACACTCATCTTTTTGCTTAGCATTAATGAATTCTGCCAAAAAATCATAAGTCCTCCACATGGCCAAGTGGATGATTATCCCTAATACCTCATGTAATTTTATGTCTTTTTTTTAAGGTGGCATACCAGACCACAGGTTCGCATGCAGGGCAATGTGAAGTACGTCCAAGATGTCGGAGTCTTGCAACTCCAAATGAATGTTTTTAAAAGTGTTTACCCACTGGGCAATGTCAGAGCCATTGTCCCCTGGGCAGATATCTCCCAATTCTCTTGCTAACAGCTTGTCAGTCCCCATAGGTGAGTGGCTCGAACTTCTGTACTTTGGTAGTTACTGCATCAACCCCTTCCCTGACCATAGTGATAGTAGTGTGGAGTGGCGCTTGAAGGAAGGGTGGTGCCGACAGGCGTGCTAGCACACAATCGTCAGGATATTTTTGGCAGTGGTCCCAGTAGCTCTTGCTCTTTAGGTCTCAATTGTCATCCCTCTTTTTGCAATGACTCTCCGTCTCCTCCGAGGCGACAGAGTCATTTGGATCACTGTAATTTTTTATAGTGTGATATACAGGCATTTTTCTGCCACTATAGGCAGCTGCTATAGCTCCCTGCCTCTTCAAATGTTTTTGCAATTGTTTGATCTCTTGGTTACACTTATGATGTTTCATCCCATAGGGGGTATCTGTCTTCTCCCACAGAATCTAAATGTTATCTAATGGTGGACTGTGCATCCTCTAATTTTTGAGCAAGTTCTTATACTTTAACTTTTAACTCCTCATTTTCTTCCTGCAACTTGGCAACATATTGTTGTTTCATAACATTTCCCTGTGCTAACAGGTTACACTGTTGCAGCCTCTCACTGAGGTCTCTAATTCTTTTCTGATCATCTTGATGTCTATCCAAATGTTTTTTATTGAAGGCATTATTATTTTTTGTGAAAGCAACAGCGGTTCTCAAACACAACTTAAGTGCCTGTTTTTGAATTATATCTTTGTCTTTCCATGCCTTTGCCATGGAAGATATTACTGCCTTTAAGGGTGCGGTCACCTGGAGGTCCTCCTGCAAGGATGGATAAGGTTTAATTTTAGCAACCTTTTCTTCAACGAGGCGTTCCAATGTGGGGATGTCTCTCCCTGCCATTTTACTATTGATTTGTGTATTATGCGAACACTTGGACTGTTTCCAGTCCTTCTCCCCTGTGCCTCATTAGGTTGCGACCCTTACTGATATAATGCTTGCCTACTTACTCTCAGCCTTCAGGATTAGCCAGAGGTCCTACCACAGTCACCACTGTAAGACTATTACAAGATTTGGACTTATGACCCTGGGATCCCAGTGCTGAGAGAAGTCTAAATGCAGAACCACACAGTGAGATGTTGTTTCCTCACCTGGAGGAGGTTTATTTCAGCATAAAGGCATTATCATCACAGGTGCCATAATGAAAACATAGCAGACAATAGTTTACAAGATAATAGAGCAAATATTACCCATTCTCTTGGGAGCTGTCGGCAGGTTCTTGTGATGTCACAATTTCAACTCAACTCAGGCTACTTCAGCTAGTTTATATACATTTCACCCTGCCAGATAGCTACTTCCCTTATCAAAACAAGGTCAGTACATAATTAATAAGTAGCTGATTGGACAGATAAGTCTTGCAAGTTTAGTACATTCTTTCCAGCACATACACAATGTCAGGTTAGAACAATCCAGTTTGAACCAGTTATTGCTTTTGCTTTAGCCTTCATGAATTGACTCAAGTAACCTTTCCCTTTACTATATATGTGCATGCATTTCACTTTGGTTGTCAAGAATTTAGCACAGTGCACAGCATTGCCTTACAGCCCCAACTGAGGAAACACTAGCACAAACAGTAAAAGAAGGGGACAAGACTTTCTATAGATACATTAGTGAAAGGAGAAAGTCCAGAAGGGGTATTGCTAAGATCAAAGGGGATAAGAGAGCATGTGAGGAGGACCATGTAAGAGCATCTATCCTAAAAATAGATACTTCTGCTCAGTATTTGCTGAGGAGAAGGTAGGGCAGGGCCTATAGCTCAGCACCATGGACACAGGGGAAGGGAGGTGTGCACTAGTTCCTTCACAAAAAGAAGGGTCCTACAAGAGCTCGATAACCTCAGGGTGGACAAGGCAATGGGACCTGATGGCATACATCCCAGGGTACTAAAGGAGCTAAGGTGGAACTAGCAGAGCCATTATCAGAACTGTTTAGTGAGTCTCTGAGCACAGGAGAGGTTCCAGAAGACTAGAGAAGAGTTCATGTGATCCCACTCCACAAAAGTGGTAGCAGGGAGGAGGCAGGGAACTACAGACCAGTCAGTCTTACCTGAGTAATGGGCAAGATTATGGAGGCATTCCTTAAGGAAAGGATAGTGAAACACCTGGAATCCATAGGAGCACAGGATCCAAGACAGCATGTATTTACAACAGGAAGGTCCTGCCAAACTAATCTCATTGATTTCTTTGACTGGATAACCAGAGTGGTGGACCAAGGGGGGAGCAGTTGATGTCACTTACCTTGACTTCAGCAAAGCTTTCAATACTGTTCCACAGAGAAGATCGATTAATAAGCTGGGTAGGCTCTGGGTGGGTCAGAAGTAGGTCAACTGGATGGCAAACTGGTTGACGGGCAGAAAACAGAGAGTGGTGGTAAATGGTATACAGTCAGAAGAGATGCAAGTCACAAGTGGGGTACCTCAAGGATCAGTCCTGGGGCCAGTCCTCTTCAATATCTTCATCAGTAACATTGCAGATGGACTGGAGAGTAAGGTTTGTCTGTTTGCAGATGACACCAAGATCTACAACAGAGTACATGATCCAGATGGGGTGGGCAGAATGAGAAGAGATCTAGATAAACTGGCAAAATGGTCAGAATAGTGGCAACTGGGGTTTAACTCAAAAAAGAAGTGCAAGATCATGCACATAGGGAAAAGAAACCCTGAAGCCACCTATAGGTTGAGAGGGGAGTTGCTGGCAGTCATAGGGGGAGAAAGAGACTTGGGCATCATCATCACAGATGATCAGAAATCATCCAAGCAGACCACTAAAGCAGTAGGTAAGGCTGGGGGGATGTTGGAGTGTATTAGTAAGGGTATCACAAGTCATAAGAGGGAGGCAATAATCCCTCTTTACAAGACACTTGTTAGGCCCATCTGGAGTACTGCGTGCAGTACTGGAGGCCACACCTTCACAAGGACATTAACCAAGCTGAGGCAGTCCAGAGAAGGACAACCAAAATGGCGCAGGGACTGCATCAGAAAACATATCCCACCGCTGTTAACCAAATCTGTCACACATGCACGCAGCAGTTCAGGCCCTCGGTTCCCGCAGTGCCAACCTCAGAGTGCAATAGTGTGAACAGAAAACAGACAGGGTAACCCTCCTGTCTGCTTTTGGATCTGCATCGCCTTTAGTATCAAGTTCTGGGGGGATTCAAACAGTGAACATTATGCTAACATACCCAATGAATAGGCTCAGATATGTACCCTCTTCAGGGATTGTGGTACCATCTTTCACCAGGGTCTCCCAGCCATGCTTCCAAAATTAACCATTTTAACTCTGTAAGAGACCTTAGGTATATTCTTACCTTTGTACTCAAGCTCAGTAACACCATCAAGCTGCTGAACAGTTTTGTCAGACTTAACCCCTTATAGGTCACCTGCAAATAGAAGTGGCAGACACCCAGGCAGTCTTTTAAAGAATATGTTTATTAAAATGGTTAAAAATATGAAAAATGTAAACACAGAACAATATATCAAAGAGCATCACAATCACGTAAAAGAAAAACAAGGAAAACTACAGAACAAACTCCTACCAACATACAGTTGAATCTTTTCTATCTAATGTATTACCTCTGTAAGTGCAGTTAAATTAAATCAGAGAGCTGTGCCTTTCTAAAGTCCCAAGATGGTATATCACTCAAACAGTTCAGACACAAGTATTAGTTTAACTCTGTATCTCCACACCCATTCTGTGAGTCATCTAGCTCCTCCTTTTAGAATATAAAAAAATGTAAACATGATGTCCTATCAGGAGGTATATTAAATAAGGTGACATCAGCAAAAACTCATTTATCAAATTATGAGTCTTTGATCCACCAGTTCCTTTGAGGTTTACAACCCTGCAATCCATCACATAGGTTCGATATAGCCAACAGGAATCAGCTAAATGATGTCCTGTCCTGTAATAAAATGTACATTTTAGTTTCCCAACTTCAAAGCATGAGGTCATAAAAAGGTCATAAAATGCAATTTCTCAAAAGAAGTTAATTACATTACAGAGATCTCCTGGTCAGTTACATATCATGTAGCTTCACTGAAACCTGGGGAAGGGCACCCATGGAAGCACAGGCTGTCTTATGTGAGACAATCACATACTACATTTTTATATTACAAATATCATACAACAATCGTAACCAGCTGGCCAAGCATCACAGGTGTCACCACAAGAAGACATGGATTGACACTACCAGCAGGGCTGTCCCTTACACTGGCATTGAACCCCCCTTCACAGAATTGCATCTCAGTTTTCTCCCAAAATGTGGAAATGGTGGAGTTCAAGCAGTGTGCTTGTCTTTCAGCAAGTATAAGGTACCTCTCACATTATGTGGTAGCAATGAAACACTGCACCTGGATAGAACTCTCAGGTCTAACATGAAACTCTGCACTGCAGGAAAAAAGCCTTTAAGTTTGTAAAAAGTAGATCTGGTTAGAGAAGATGGAGGGTGAGACAGAAAGGAAAAGAGTGTCCCAGTCGCATGTATATAAAAGAAATTCTCTCTCTCTCTCTCTATATATATATATATATATATATATATATATATATATATATATATAAACCCACTCTTAGGTGTGTGGTTATGACTTGGTGTGCATTGTTAAGCATGAGGCCACAGGCTGAGTGCATCAACCACCCAAGGCGTGTGTATATCAAAGTGCGACAGCACACCTAAGAGTGGGTTATTTATCTTATAAAATGGCAAATTTGTTTTGGGGGTGTGAAAGCGCAGGTGTGCTGTCGCGCTCTGATATACATGCGGTCATGTGATGTGTTTCAACCAATCAGCAGACATGATTGTTCCTACCCATTTTATATATATTTATAAAATGGGTAGGAAAATATGTGCTGATTTGTTTAACATCACATGACTTGCTCATATCAGCGTGACTGCACACCTGCACTTTACCCCTAAACAACTTTGACATTTTTATAAGCTAGATAAACCACTTGAGGTGTGCGGTCGCGCCTGATATACTCACGCCTTGGGTGGTTGATGCACTCAGCCTGTGGCCTTGTGTGTAACAATCACACCAAGATGTGTGTATATCAGGCGTGACCACATTCTTCAGAGTGGTTTACCTATTTCATATATATATATATATATATATATATATATATATATACACACACACACACACACACACATACATACACACACAAACACACACATATACATTTTTTTCTTTTGACCAGGAGAGGCACACTAAGCCATAGCTCATTTCCAGATGTGACCTGGGAGCACAAGGAAGTTAAGTAACTTGTTCAGAGTGACACAGTATGCAAGTGGGGGGTTGTGGGATTCAAACCCAGGTGTCCAGGTTTGCATCTCAGAGCCTTAAACCACTGTGTATACTGCCTTCTGATATGATTCCTCTATGAATGCAGAATGTAATCTGCATTGGTTCCTGGTAAGTCTGCTCTCCTTTTATCCTTCACCTGCATTATGTCATAAAAATATATTGCTATACAGCTGTAAAAATAACTTCTGTTGAATGCTACGATCCCCCTACCACCATGCACATCATTAAAATATACGAATGCTACTAATCATTGATCAAATGGGAGTGGAGTCATGGTAAGCTGTAGAAACTGTCTAGTAGCGGAGCGCATGTGAGGTGCTTGCACTATTGTTGTTGCTGTGAGAAACTGCTAAATTGGTATAATATGTGCCACTTTAAAAAAAAGGCATTTCTGTATAGCTAAATGAATCAATGGTGCTACATGGCGGGGGGGCTGGATCACTTGCTAAGCAGTGGGAAAACATGTGTGTAAATAGGCAGCAGAGACTGGGACTCATCATTTCCCAGTCTCTGTTACCTAATAACAGACATGCTGGTTGGTGACCTTAGCCAATCAGGTTCAAGAAATGTACTGTATCTACCTATTTTCTAATATATATTATATTAGGACGGGGTCCTGATTACCTGTCAGAACTCTTGAAACTGGTGACCTCTACTCATGGCCTCTACTCATGGCCTCTGCTCCTCTGCCGGGGGCCTCCTGGATGTTTCCAGGGTTTGGCTCAAGACCTCAGGAGATCAAGCACTTAGTGTGTCTGGGCCGACCCTGTGGAATTTGTTACCATCTTCTATCCAGGAGGCTCCCTCAGTCGAGGTGTCCAAGCGGAGGCTGAAGGACCACCTCTTTGTCCTAGCTTTTTCAGATTTCTGAGTACATCCTGTCCTGGTTCCTTCTGTGTCTGTCTGAAAGCCTTTTAAGTCATTTTAAACTGTTATATTTATATTTATGAAGTGTCATTGCTTTTTTTTACTTATGCTGTTCTTATTATGCCTTGTTATAACTCCTGTTAGGTGCCCAGAGCCTCTGGGATTGGGAGCCCTACAAATATAAATGCCTTGCCTTGCCTATATGTTATATTTTATTGTTGTTATGTATTATCCTGTTTCCCTGACATTCCAAGTTATCTTTCATACATGAATAATTGATTGACTTAAAGGGGAACAGTCAGTATTATAACCCCACTCCCAAGTGTGGGCTCATACTGATTTGCAGACTGTGTGCAACACGAATTTGTTTAATTTTTACTTATTGTTTAATGAAGTATAGGAGATTGTAGCTGGCTAATCCTGCTGATTCCTAGCCTGACATTTGCTGTAACCAGGAATCCCAGAATCCCCTGCAGCTGACATCACAGCTGGGCTGCAGCTGTGGAAAATCTAATATTTTATATGCTATGATTTTTTGTTTGCTGGCTTTGCTGTCCTCCAGTGGTTAAGTACAGTTACAGAGGACAACACTTAGCCCAGAGAGAACAGCAGGACCAACAAAGATCTGATAGAAGCTTATGAAAGCTCTAACATGCACTGCAGGTTCTTGAATGTCTCACAGCTGCAGCTCAGCTCTGACATCAGCCATGGGGGATTCAGGGATTTCTGATTACATCCAATGTCAGCTTGGGAGTCAGCTGGATCAGCCAGATACACACTACTATAGTAGGGTTTAGTTCATTTCAAAGTAGGGCACTCAGCACCTTGTTTCAAGAAAGGCACCAGTCTCATTGCAATTTTAAAAGGACTCAGTCCATTTTCTTAAAAATTAAAAAATACTGATCAACACAGTTTGTGTTTGTTTTTTAATAAAAATGGATGGAGAGTCCTTTTAAAATTGCAAGGAGATTTGTGCCTTTCTTGAAATGAGGTGTTGAGTGCCCTACTTTGAAATTAACTGTAGCATGTTTGTGTAGGAGCAACACCTTCCCAGTGCAAACTCTGATGCCTGTTTCACTATAACAGGATTTACTAGGGTTGATTAAGCAGGAGAACAGCTATAGTCTATCAAGGCTGCTACCCACTTCTCAGAGGTTCCCCCATCATAATTTTTCTGTTAGGATTAGAATGTCAATTCTATTTTATAAAATTTCTTTAATTGCCAAGTCAATTACAGGTGAGGTAAATTGCTTGTTTTTTTTTTGGTTTGTTTGTTTGTTTGTTTTTTTACAATTTATTAAACTTTCTTAAAAAAATTTAAACTTAGGATACATACAATGCATAACTTTGTGGCACAGAACATGTCAAAACATCCACACAGAGTCCTCCTCCCTCCTCCCCCCATCAAATAGGTAAATTGTTTTAAATAGTAATCATGCCCTGCTTGAAGAAAGGTTTTCTTTTTGTTGTTTAAACTTGGTTTGTGATAGCTGCTTACTAGGACTGCTAGTGATGTTATCAGTTTGTCTTAATTTAAATCATAGTTTATCATTCAGTTCTCTGTCCTTTAGTATGCTGTAGAGTAAGAGTTCACCTCTTCCTCTTCTTAGTTCAAGTGACTCAAGATCTACAGTCTCTAGACTCCCCCAATATGTGTTATCTTCCATTCCACCTATGATTTTGGTTGCTCTTCTGTGGAACCCTTCTATTGTTTTAATGTTCTTCCCTGGATGGGCCTTTGTTTCAAGAGATAGATTATCACCCAGTAAAAGGTACAGCCATGGGGGCCACATTTGCCCTGAACTATGCCAACCTTTACTTGGGACAGTGGAAGAAGGAGGTGACATATGATCGCTCTATAAATACTTTTTTTCACCACACTGAACTTTGGAGGTGCTATATTGACAATTTTTTGATGGTGTGGTGGGGGTCCAGAGAACAGCTCAATGATTTTGTGGGGTTTTTACACTCATCCAATATGAATTTGAGGTTCAGTGTGCAGGTACATCGAGACAGAATTAATTTTCTAGATCTTATTAGCAAACAGCATAATGGTACAATTGGAACAGACTTATACTGATAAAATGCTGACAGAAATACCATACTGCATGCTACTGGCTGTCACCCCCCCCCCCCCACCACCACCACCACCACAACCACCATCAACAACATCCCTAAATCACAATTTATTAATCTGAAATGAAACTGCAGCACAGAGACAGATTTCCAAAGGGGTCAGAAAAATTACTGTTAGATTTCAAAGAAGAGGCTAATGAAATAGAACAATACAGTTAGCCAAAGAGACCGTTGGAGGGATGTTACGGGCTAGCCTTATTAAATATAGAGAAAAACAAAACTCTTAACAGTGAGGTGTTTAACTTTGTTATGACCTATAGTCCTTTTTCAGACAGGATTAAACAAATAATTGAAAAAAATTGAACGTTTTGAGGATAGCGTCAGCCTTAGAAAAGGAACACCACCCCAGATGGTTTACAAATGGAGTAAAAATTTGGCAGCTCATTTAGTATGCTCTTTACAACCAATAGTAAGATCCAAAAAGAACTGGTTACCTCAACAACATTGAGGCAACTTTCTTTGTGGTTACCGTAAGTTCTGTGAGATTACCCAAAAAAGTGATAATTTTAGCTCTGTTATTGCAGCCAAGGATTTTGAAATAAAAACATTTATTAATTGCTCTACAGCTGGAATAGTATACCTGGCTACCTGCATTTCCAGTGCTTTTTATGCGTATACCATCAATACAGCGCCGCATTTACAGCATCGTGTCAATACAGCACCAGATTTTGGCAACTGTCACTTACAGCGACCTCTCCATGCTCCCCTCCCTGAGGCTCCCCCCCCAGAGTTGGTATATTTAGTGAGGGGGCATGGGGGGCACAGCCCCCACAAACAGAGAGGTTGCTGCAAATGACAGTCACCAAAATATGGCACTATGTTGATGTGACACTCTAAACACGGTGCTGAGATGTGGTGGAACCCTTTTTATGTAGGGGAGACCTCAAGGATGTTGAAAGAAAGAACCAGTAAACATTTTAGTGATATAAGGTCTGGTGTAGGAAAAAATGCTTTACATAAACATATTGCCATGAATGGATCTCAGGACAGGTTTGTATTTTGTGGCACTGAAAAGGTGAGCACAGGGGGCTGGGGGGGGTGACATAGAGAACAGACTGCTAAGAAGGGAGGCTTTCTGGATTTACCAGTTATGCACTCTTAGAGCCCCTTGTCTTAATGATTCATTTGATCTGTCTCCATTCGTGAAAATCCAAGACTGGATGAACTCCAGCTTGTTAAAGCTAAACTCTGCCACGATGGAGGTGTTAGTGGTGGAGCCGGGTCACCGGATAGAGGGGTCAGCTGCTGGATGGCCTGTTGGGCTGTGGCTTGGGGGCTCCAAGCTACTGACCTCTGAACAGGTGCGGAATCTGGGGTTGGTTTTTGATGATGAGCTGACACTTTGTTTTCAGGTATTACCCATTGTCAAATCCTCATTTTACCACCTGAGGAACATCACCCAGATTAAGCACCTTGTTCCATCTGGCGAGCTTTTTTCCCAGTTGGTAAACCAGGTGAGACACACTAAGCTGAAAGCTTGTTTACAGGTGCAACCTGGGAGCACAGGGAAGTTAAGTGACTTGCTTAGGGTCACACAGTATTCAAATGGGGGCTGTGGGATTCAAACCCAGGTCTCCAGATTTGCAGCTCAGAGCCTTAAACCACTGCACTATACTGCCTCCCAGTCTTCCAACCTTGTTCCATGCTTTCATGATCTCGTGCCTTGACTACTTTAATTGCCTTTACCTAGGGCTTCCTGGGGTAGATATCTGCCACCTGCAGCTGGTGCAGAGTGCTGTGGCCAGGTTATTGTCTGGATCAACTTCATCCAGCCATATTTTCCCTGTGCTGTGCACTCTGCACTGGCTGCCTGTTCAGTGGCAGATCACCTTTAAAGTCGGTTTATTGATTTATAAAGCCCTGCACAGTTTGGGACTGGGTTACTTGCAAGAGCTTCTGCATCCCTACTGCCTCCTCAGACCACTCCACTCAGCTGATGAGGGATTGATAGAGATTCCCAGGGTGCACCGCACCTTAAGACTTCTAGGGCACAGGGTTTTGTCTTTGCTTCCTCTACCCTGTGGAATTCTCCACCTCATCAGATATGAGTGTGCCAGAGAGTGGAGGGCTTTAAAACTGCACTTAAAAACACACCTGTTCCAGCTGGCCTTCCCTGATTTTTGATTTGGTATTTCTGATATGGTATTTGGATGTGTATATTTATTGATATTTGTCAATAAGTTTTAGAGTGCTTTAAAATGTTTACAATTTTAAGATTGTACAGCGTTTCGATATCTATGAACTGCGCTTGATAAATAAAGTTTATTATTTTTATTCCTAAAAAACATTTAGACTGTGGTACCTGCTGCTTTTTGCTGCTTTCTTGTTTATAAAGTGTAATTAAATGAATAAGTTTAATCACAAGAAAAATGTCCGTCTCCAACATATGCTCCATCAGCACTAATGTATTAGATAAAATAATTGGGTCACTTTGCCTTTTATTTTTGGACAGAATTAATTTGTCTATTAATGGAATGTCCTTCCATTTTTGCACCAGTATGAATATTTATGTCATGTGTAAGCCGCCATTAATTTTTTGAGATTTTTTGCTCTATTATGGTATAGCATTGTTGGTATTAGGGGAGCACTGTCACTTTAAAGATATGTTGCACTTTATTTTGAGCACTATCCTTTTAAATACTCTTTTTTTTAAATATGACTACTGGTGAGTCACAGGTTATCCCTGAGGAAGTGTGTATATACAAAACTGGTTGGATTTAAGCTGATTGTAGTGTGAGTAATCCCTTTGTGGCACTGGATATATTTATTTAATAAACTGTCCTTTTTTTTTACCAGGAGACACACACTAAGCTGAAAGCTTGTTTACAGGTGCAACCTGGGAGCACAAGGAAGTTAAGTGACTTGCTCAGGGTCACACAGTGTGCAAGTGAGGGCTGATTCAAACCCAGGTCTCCAGGTTTGCAGTTCAGAGCCTTAAACCACTGTGCTATACTGCCTCCAATATACTGTTGGAGTATACTGCTTTTCTGTTCTGTTTTTGATATTGTTTGGTGAATGGTGGCAATCTTTAATTGTGGACCTTCTCTGGATAGGGAGACGAAATCTGTGAGGCATAATCTGATTTAGGGCTTAACAGATTTCTATACAAATGAATTATGACATCACTAGTCCTGGAAATGAAGTGTCTTTTAATGCAACCCAAAATCTGTTGTGCCCTACAGACATGCCTCTATTCTCAAAGGGGTCAGAATGCCACAAGCCCCAGGTGCTCCAAACAGATGGCGCGTGGGGCTTGCGGCATTCCCTGGCCGGCAATCGGGATTTTCAATCCCATGCGCCACATGCGGCAAGTTAGATCAGCTGTTTGCTGGTCTAATTTAGTGTCAGTCATGGGATCTTTTACAGGCTTTGTGCCAAATATTTGGTGCAAGCTGCTGTAAAGGGAGTAAAGTGTTGCAAATGCATGTGGGATTTGAGAACTGGGAACAAGGTGCACCAATGTGTTTGGCGCAGTGCTGGGTTTGACGCAGGGCTTCTCACAAGCCCACTTCAGTCTTTGAAAACTGAGCCCACAGTCTTTTGTGTTTGTAAAATCATTGGAGATTATCACACCAGATCTTTCTCCTCTGTAGTTACTGCAATAGGAATTCTTTTAATAAAATAAAGATGTTTACAATGTATTACCCCATACTGAATGTATGACTTTACTCTTATTAATGTTTGTCATTCTCCATTGTTTAATCCAGTTTGCAATCCAGGTCTTTCCATAGCTGATTTATACTGCCCTGATTGCAGACACTGTTTTCCAATTTTGAATTATCAGCAAATTTTTGGAACCAGATATTGATATCCTTGGCCACATCTATGGGGCCAGATTTTCAAAGGGCCAAAACTGATCCTAGGACCAAGTCCCATATTGCAGTCCTCTGGTGTGAAAAAGATCTCCACACAGGCTGAAATTCCTAATTTCAGCCCATGGTGCACATGGGCTATGGGCACAGCTGCAAAAGATGTTACACTTTGTACTGCCATACATAACATTTCAAAACAGCTACATCCAAAAACTGGCTTCAAGCTGACATAAATCATGGAACCAGACACAAAATAGCTCTGATTTTGAAAATATGGTGCACATGGAAACATCCGTGGGTCTGCAAGTGAAGATCCAGTTGCACAAGTTTTTCTGCACAAATGCCAAATTCAGTTTGTCTGAAAATTCGGCCTTGATGAATGTATTTTAAATAGTAATGGCCCTGGGACTGACCCATGCAGAACTCCACTGGTCACAGGTGCTACTGATGATAAAAGATCATTTAATGTTACTCTCCACTTCCCTGGATTTATCCATACTGTGACTTACTTTATTTTTCCATCTTATGTTTATGTACCTCCCTTTCCATGACCCCCATTCTGGCCACCCCCTGTCTGGCCCCTGGTGACCTGGGACTTACCTTCCATCATTTTATTCTTGTGGCAGGTGCCTGGTCACCAATAGGAGCCTTGGAAGGTCAGGCCATCATCCCATCCAGTGGAGGTATTTCCTGTTGTTTTCTTTCCCTTACACCTGGGGCTCAAGACGCAAACATGCATGAGCGTGGAGGTGTGTATGAGCCCTCCTGCCCCAGCAACAGCCCCTTCTTCCCTCCCTGGCCTAATGCCTGTTTCCTTCTCAGCCTGCACTGCCCCTAGCCTCCACCATGAGGCAGCCAAGAGCCAAGGGAAATATACATCCCTCCCCAGAGAGGAGAGCTGCCTCTCAGCAGCTTGAGCCACGTCCACACCACTCCTCCCCCTGCCGACCTCCAGTGGCCCACTCTCGCTCCCAAACATGGGTCATCAGCATAGCGTGTGGTAAGGCATCCAATGTCTCAGCCCTCGGCACCACCGGGCTGGCCCTGCAACTTACTTTATGAAGCAATAAACAGTAAGGAAAAAAAAATGTTTGCACACAAAGAGTAAGTTGGGACCAGCACCCACACTCGGGTGTGAATGTCTTAGTCCTGACTGCTGACCATTAATTAAACAAAAGGTTGATAATGTACTCTTTTATAACCTTGTTTTGCTTGACTGAATTTTATCCTGTAATATTTGATGTTGTCCAATATCGAAGAAAAGTGATTGCTATGTTTTGCACCTCACATAATGAAGAGATTGAACAAAACAAAACAGAAATAAAGCAACCTCACCTTCCAGAAGAGAGACAGCAGTTGTGTTTCCGCAGCAATTCAGTTAAATTCTGGGACTGGCCCTGTACTGCTCCAATCTCCCACAGCGATCCAGGTGTGTTTTTACATGGCCCTTCTCAGCACTGATGCAAGCCACACTGGAGAAGGGTGGTGAGACCAGATGCCAGGTAGGAGGATATAGCTGGCAATGTGGACTTCACACAGGCACATCCACTGACTGTGCATCAGAATGAGCAGTGCAGCCTGTACACATGGCTGCTTACACTGATCACTCCAAGATGCATTCTCAGGGATACAGCAGCTCCAGAAGAAGTTCAATTAATGACTTAGAATGATCGGGTAGGTGTCTACATGAATGGATTTGCCCCACAGCAACCTGCGCTGTGGCAGTTTTGCAATATCTAGGGATGCAAAAATGTCCAACCCTTTGACACCAGTGGGAGAAGAGGTAGATGACCACACTGTCCAGCTGCTCTCACTCATGGAACTGTGCCTTTGAGCTGCTGATAAAGTCCGCCTGGACATTCAGAGTGCTAGGCAAAAATTTAGCAGGGATGTATGCATCACGTATATATCATATACGAGGGCTCACTCCCTTCTTGGCTGAAGGAGGAGGAGGGGGGGTACCACCCTGTTTGTTGAGGTAGTACATGACAAAAAGGCTGTCTGTTCTTACTACCAGAGAGTGGCCCTTAAAGTGTTTATTTTGAAGGAAAGGGACAATGGGAAGATTAAGCAACAAGAACAGTACAGCACTGATACCCCACACAACTCCCCACCTCTCACCTTTGGGTGCACCCTGGCCAATGTCCCTTCGACATTGGCTAGCCTCTGCTCTGTAGGGCACCTGCTGAGTTTGGTCTGGTCACCCTTGTTGTTCACGGTGTATATGTTGCCATTGGGAGACATTATCAGGTAGTATGATCTGATAGCTACCCAACCATGACCTGCCTGATCATGAGAAGCTTGCCTTCTTTTATTATGGCACATAGCAGCTCTTCAGTATGGTCCTGGCTACTGACTGCTAATAGAAATTAATTTCTTCAAACAGTGCTATACAGTGTCAGTCTTCTGACCACGCCATCACACCCACAGTATCCTCCCACCACAGTCACTCTTAAGAAAAAAAATAAAAGAAGTGAGAGAGTAAGCTACAGAACTAGGTAGAAAATCTAGAGATAAGCAGGATCTAAAAACCATCAGCACCCTCTACTGGTAATTATACCAACAGTGCCCTTACCAATACCAGCAGCAGAGGGACTACTTTACCAAACAAGCATTTGTCAATGCCGAATGTTTGCTTGCTGGTGTTAGCATTGGAAATGCAGGAGTTAGACAGATGCAGAGTAGGAATGGCAGTGAAGTATTGAACTTTATGCCAACCCCACCTCCAACCTGCAGAGATGGACAGGCATTGGGGTATGTGTTTGGGTTGTCGCTCATAACATTCATGCCATTTCACCTCACTCTATCCTGCAGACACCAGCAAGTGTTGAGGTGTACCTTGGGGTGTTCGGCTTTACAGTCACCCCACTCCATAAGGACATACTCTGAAATGGGTGCAATATAGGAGAATGGGTTGAACTCTGGGGCCGAAGAGTCCAAGGCACACCTCGGTGCCTGTCACTGGCTGCAGGGTAGGGGGGGTGGGGGTGGAATGGCATGAGCATTACAGTCGGCAATCCAAAGGCACACCCCTGATGCTTGTCAGTCTGTACAGGGTGCGCTGTTATGGTTAGAAACCCTAATGCCCCAGGTGTTTATTGGTATATGTACTAAAAATTTTCAACAGGCCTTTTTGTTACTCCCACCTCATGAAAGCATTTGGGACCTCTTCTCATGAACAGTGGCACTGTGAGTTTGTCAATGTGTCCCGAACTTTGAATTCCCACAGCGACAGTGCCATTGTGTGCCAGATGTACGAAAACACAGATCGGGCAGGATGTGAAGAATGACAGCTGCACCATTCATAGGGAGGTGCGAAGTGATGGCAATGTTGAAAATCAGTAGTGAAAATATTAAAGATGCTAGATCTTCCGAGTGTATGTGGAATCGGCGTAACACATGTGCATAACACCGTCATTTAGTGGAATTATTTCACCAAATGTTCAACATAGGCATTTTGTGACCTCTGCTCAGGAACACTGTCAGTATGATTTTCTTAATCTGTCCCAAACATTGATTTCCCACAGCAACTGCGCTATTCTGCGCCAGATGTGTAAACGCATATTCCGGGCAGGATGTAAAAAATAACAGCTGTACTGTTCATAAGGAGGTCTGAAAAAATGCAAATGCTGGAAATCTATAGTGAAAGTACTACAAATTTGCAAAGTTATGAGGGTGTATGGAAACTGCACAATGCTCGCTTGTAACACAGTTATTTTATGGACGTTTGTCACCAAATTTTCAACATAGGCATTTTAGGACATCTGCTCATGAACAGAGTCACTGTGATTTTACATATGAACATACATACGAACATACAAATCTGCCAGCAGGACAGACCAATCGGTCTATCTAAATCTGCTCGAGTGTGCAGCTTGCACCCTAGATTGCAGCTGCCCCAGCCACCTCACCCTCAGTTCCTCTCCGGCTTGTCCCAGCCCCTGCCCCCCAACTCTTCTTCTTGTGTTATCCCAGTCCTTCTTAAAGCTGTCGACTGTCCTACATGTTACCACAGCCTCTGGCAATGCACTCCAACTAGACACCACCCTCTCAGTGAAGTAGTGCCTCCTCATTTCCCTCTTGAAATGTCCCCCTTCCAACCTTAGTCCATGCCCCCTTGTCTCTCTTCCACTCCTCAGTTTAAACACCTGCTCAGTGCTAGGTTTATTTACCCCCTCAGGTATTTAAATGCTTGAATCATATCCCCCCATCCCTCCTCTCCTTCAGTGTGTACACATTCAGCTCGTTCAGCCTAACTTCATATTCCTTTCATTCCATCCCCTTTAACATTTTTGTTGCCCTCCTTTGCACCCCCTCCAGTAACTTTATATCTCTCCTCAGGTATGGCCTCCAGTATTGCACACAGTACTCCAGGTGTGGTCTGACCAATGATCTGTAGAGGGGTAGGATCACATCCCTGTGTCTGGATGAGAACCCCCTTGCGATACACCCCAGCATTCTGTTTGCCTTTGCTGCTGCTCTCCTACACTGGGATGAGTTGTTCATGCTCCCAGTTACCAACACCCCATGTCCTTTTCCTCCTCTATGATCCCCAGCCTCACCCCCCCCAACCAATAGTCCCTCTCCTGGTTCTTAGGCCCAAAGTGCATCACCTGACACTTGTTTGCATTGAATCCTAGCTGCCACTCCACCGACCATGTCTCTAGTTTGGTTAGGTCCCCCTGCAGTTTTTGCCATCCATCCTCTTTGTCCACCACTGCCCCCAATTTGGTATCATCTGCGAGCAGACCAACCCTGCTCCCCACTCCATGTGATATATTGGAGATTAAGAGCCCAAATAGCACCAGGCCCAGCACTGACCCCTGCAGCACCCTGCTTGTCACTGCTGTAGGTGTGAAGAGCTCCCCCCCCACCACCACCCTCTGTGTCCTCCCCTGTAACCAGGTCTCTATCCATTTGGTAAGCTTTTTTCCCACTCCCACTGCTGTCACCTTCCCCCCAGTCTCATATGAGGTGCTGTATCAAAGGCCTTACTGAAGTCCAAGTACAGGACATGTACCACATGGCCCCTGTCCAACTTCCTTGTCACCCAGTCATAATACTCTGTTAGGCTGGTTTGAGAAGACCACCCTGAGATGAACCCATTTTTCCGCCCATCTTGGAGGCCATTACTCTCTAGGAATGCCACCAGCCTCTGCTTCAGTATCGCCTCCATAAGCTTACCCACTATGGATGTGAGACTGACTGTCCAATAATTTCCTGGCTCCTCCCTAGGCCCACTCTTGTGTACGGGCACCACATGGGCCACCCTCCAGTCCTGGGGCACACACTCCATTTCCAGGGAGGTGTTGAACAGATCTGCCAGTGGCTCAGCCAACAGGTCCGCCATCTCCCTCAGCACCCTGGGGTAGATGCTATCAGGACCTGGTGCCTTGCCCACCCTTACTGCCCTCATCCTCTCTAGCACCCTAGTCCCTGTGATCACTTTGTCCATCACCTCCTCCCCCCTTTCCCCACCACCCCAGCCCATGCAAGTAATGGACCATCCCTGTCCTTAGTGGAAATGGAGCAGAAGTACTCATTTAGAATTTCCACTTGCTCCTCACACTTTTCTACCCAATCCGCTCCCTGCTTTATCCTCACAATATGTTCCTTGCATTTCCTCTTTTCCTGGACATACCATAAAAGGTCCTTTTCCCCCCTTCCTTTATGTCCTGTGCTAACCTTAATTCCCTGGATGCCTTGGCTTTTTTCACCCTCCTGGCCACCTCCCTTGACCAACTTCCATAAGCCTCCTTATCCTCTCCCTTCCCTGTTTTCTGTACTTCCAGTATGCAGCCCTCTATGCCCTCACCCCTTGCAGCACTTCCTTGTTCAGCCAGCATGTTTTTTTGGCTCTGCTCTTCTTACTCATGGCCCTGGTGCAGGCTACTGTGGCCTCTGTTAGCCCAGTCTTTACGACTCCCCACTTTTGTTCTGAATCCATCCCCAGCCTTATATCCTGGAGTCTCCCTCACAGTATTGCTCCCATCCTCCCAAAGTCCACCCTACTAAAGTCCATCACCTTAGTGCCAGTGCCTTCTGTCTCCCTGCCCAGTGCGAGAACGAGCCACACTGTTTGGTGGTCGCTACCCCCTAGTGGGTCCTCCACCCTTACCTCCCTCGCTGCCTCCCCATTTGCCAGTACTAGGTCCAGAGTGCTACCAAGCCTTTAGGCCCACTTACCAATTGCATCAGAAGGCCATTCTGGAATGCATCAACGAGCACCTACTCCCTCATACTGCTAGTGGCCGGGGTGCTCCAATCAGACCCTGGTAGGTTAAAATCCCCCACTATCACCACACTCCCCCTTCTACAAACCCTCCTTATCTGCTCTGCCAACTCCCAATTCAGTTCCCTGGATTTGGTTGGTGGTCTGTACACCACTCCCAGCCTCAGCCTTCTGCCCTTGGAGTCCAGGAGTTGTACCGAAAGCACCTCTCCTCTTCTCCCTTGTCCATTATGCATTTGATCCCCTCCCTCACATAGAGTGCAACCCCTCCTTCCAAACCCCTGGTCCCAGCTGTATATCCTGTACTGGATTGCTGAGTCCCAATCATAGTACTGTGTGGCCCAAGTCTCTGTCACTGCAGCAGTGTCCACCTTCCCCTCTGAAAGGAGCACCTGAAGCTCTGCAATTTTGTTCCCCAGGCTTCTTGTGTTGAGAGAGACCACCTTCCACCTGTACCCCTCCTTCCTCTCACTCTTCTCCTTGGCCTGTGTCCCTCCTCCCAGTAGTCCGCACCCTTTCTCATCGTTATTCTTATCGGGTGGTGGTGCGGTTCTGTGTTACACTCAAACCACTCTGCCCGCCTCCTCCCAGGGTTACTATGCCTCTGCCTTTACCTATATCTACGGGGTGAGCTCATTAGGCTCCCCTGTTCAGACCTTTCTACCAACCTCAGTCTTTTGGCCACCCCACCACTAGTTTAAATCCACCTTAACAGAGATATACCTCTCTAATCCCACCTTTAATACTCTCGTCCCCTCCCTGCTCAAGTGTAGCCTGTCCACCATGTACAAATCACTATTCCCCCAGATGCTACCCCAGTTAGTCACTAACCCATAATTTTTGGCGTGGCACCAATCCCTCAGCCACTCATTGAAGTCCTCGATCCTCCCCTTGTGCTTGCAGATGGTACCGGGGAGTACCTCTGAGAATGCCACCGACTCCCCACGCTCTCACATTGCCTGCCCAACTCCTAGAACCTCCCTCTCACTACTTCCACAGTCTCCCCCGCCAAGTCATTTGTACCCACACGCAACAGTAAAGATCAATTACACAAAGACTTTTGCCATAACAGTATATCTTCTAGGAATGTCTCTTATAGTAAGTCATTACTTTTGGGAGTTTCCCTTGAGTGGCGCTCTCACATGGCAGTTTTCTCCAGCAGTCTCTATACCAGGGACCACCCACACAACCTCACTTCCTGGGCTGTGCCTATAAAAGTGGGTGGTCCCTGCCAGTCTCCGTTTCCTGCTGGTTTCAGCTTGGGGAGGGACCGAGGGGAACCAAGGGACCAAAGCCTCCCGACCCTACATCGTTTTCCCTGTTACAGAATGGTAGGGGGTCGGAGGGAGGGAAGCTACTTACTGCAAGAAACATTCCTAGAAGATCTACTGTTATGACAAAAGCCTTTGCATAACTGATCTATCTTCCACGGAATGGTCTCTTGCAGTAAGTCATTATTTCTGGGAGAATCCCATGCAGTTATATAGCAGTGGGATGACCAGATATGGCATTCTGCCGTACATATAGTGTGGCCTTAGGACCAGTAAGTGATGAGAGCAGTACATCAGCATATAAAGAGACTTTTGTATTCTATCTGTAAATACTCCATTATAGTCTTCGTTCTAGTGTTGTGGCTGAAAGACAAGCCACACTGGCTATTACTGAGCATCATCAGATGTAAACCCGATCAGGGTATGGCATATCAGATACTGTAATAAATCAGAAGAAATTCAGCCATATAATGGAGTAATTGGTAGGTCTCACTGGCATGCACTGGAAAAGACAGTATATGTCTAAGCTTATTGGGTTCTGAGTTTTGAACAGTAACCCAAATAATACAATGTTATTATTTTGTAGTGCTACAATGTAGCAAGTTAGTATAATTTTTTTGCCATGTCTGTCAAGTCATTAGAGAAATGTAGCCATTTTGGGAATAAATAGGCTACATAAGAAGCAAACAATGATGTTGTGAAATGAAGCAATGCATCTATTTCATAACGGAATCCAGTGGCTTTTTTTTTTTTTTATATAGAGTCAGTAGTATCGTTGTAGTCAATATTGTACCCGTTTTAGGGTAAAGACATGGAATGCAACAGAGTGATGTAGTCAGTTCCATCATGCATTAGTAATCTCATTTGCAAGGGGGTCCCAAGTATGCCAGGGCCTGTAGCCTTGTTATGTGTAAACCTGAAATATTAGTATGGTGGGCCCTTTATTTATGCTGTCGGGTGAACAGAGGTTTAAATAATGATCTGGATAATTGTAAATTATGAGCCATTAGATCTCATCTTTGAGATTCCAAACATGTTAATCTGAGAAAAAGTCATAAGGTTTGTGACATGCTCACATTTTGTTGTTTTGTATGAATAATCATACTGAGGGTATGGTTTGTGGTACCTATATTGTACTGTTTTTAGTTGTCTGCCTGAGGCTTGTAGATTGTCCAGTATTGTTTGTGCCCCTGGGCCAAAGAGATGGGAGACATCCATCAAAGGGATACACCCCGTCGATGGGAATCTGTAACCATGTTAATGTTCTGTTGGCAGAAGTGTCTCCCATTAAAAATCTACATATATTGTAAGGCATGGTCTGTGGACGGTGGAATGTTGGCCACTGATGGTGGGATCATCCCCGTCTATGGTGTAGAAGGAATACCATGCCCCGTAGATGGTGGAAAGAAAGCCGTCTATGATGATTAGTAGAAATCATGCTCCGTCGATGGTGGGTCATCTGCCGTTGATGATGAAAGAAGGGGAGCATGTCCCATCAATGGTGGAATGTGTCTCATCAACAGTAGATGAAGATAATGTGCCTTGGTGATGGGGGGTGTTACTCCCGTCGATGAGAAAGGCTTATTCTTATATGAAGCCACCATTGATGATAGTCTTGGAGGAGGCCTCCGTCCGCAGGGAATGAACCTCCCATCGATGAGAAGTATGTAGGAGGTCTATGTCGATGGGTCATGAGTGGTCCATCGATGACAGGCATGTAGGAGGCCTCCATCAATGGTGAATGACTATTCAGTCGATGAGAAATCATGAAGGAGGCCTCCGCTGATGGTGGATGAAGGATCCATCGACGGGAATCATGCAGGAGGCCTCCGTTGATGGGGAATGAACCTCTCATCGATGAGAAATATGCAGAAGGCCTCCATCAATGGGACATGAGTGGTCTGTTGATGAAGATCATGTAGGAGGCCTCCATCAACAGTGGATGAATATTCTGTCACTGAAAAATCATGAAGGAGGCCTCCATTGATGGTGGATGAATATTCCATCACTGAAAAATCATGAAGGAGGCCTCTGTCGATGGTTGATGAAGTGTCCGTCCATGGGAATCATGCAGGAGGCCTCTGTCGACAGGGAATGAACCTCCCATCGACGATAAGTATGTAGGAGGCCTCTGTCAATGGGGGATGAACCTCCCATCTATGAGAAATGTGTGAGCCTCTGTAGGGTGTTGTTGGAGGCCTCCGTTGATGGGGATTATGCATCCATTGACAGGAATACAGTGTAAGCCTCTGCAGTCTGTTCTGTAATGAAGATGATGTAGAAATGCCTGCCATCGATGGGGTATTTATCTTCCGTCAATGAAGAAAAGTCTCCTTGATAATATATATTTAGCATACATGACCATTGAAAGGCAGTCAGGCAGGACTAATGGCGAAGGTATACCTTCCACTCTGATGTTTCTTGAATAGTATTCAATGTTGTCAGACCCTGTTAATAGAGCTCCTTGAGTCATCCATCCTTAAAACTCTTGTTTAAGCATAGGAATATGGTGCCATGTATTAAGCCCAGGCACCCCAAGCTGTGGGTTCAATCCATGTCATAGATCACTTAGCAGGAGAGTATTCTAGCTGCTGTGAGAGCTGAAGCCAGCAGGAAAATGAATGGAGACTGCCAGGGACCACCCACTTTTATAGGCAGAGCCCAGGAAGTGAGGTCATGTGGGTGGTCCCTGGTATAGAGACTGCTGGAGAAAACTGCCGTGTGACAGCGCCACCCAAGGAAAACTCCCAGAAATAATGACTTACTGCAAGAGACCAGTCCATGGAAGATATGAGGTTTCTTCCTCCCTCTCGCTGCACATTTGAGCAGTTCCTGCCCCTCATGTAGTCAACCCAGAGATAGCTTCAACCCAAATACAGCTGTGGCTTCCCCCCTTCTGCTCCATCTCACCCTTTTCAGTACAGAATCCCCCAGGACAAGTACCCCATCCCTTGCCCCCTTTCCCTTCTAATGCCCCTTCCACCACCTCAGTATTTGTTCTTCCCTGCCCCTTACCCCCGCTAGCTGCACCCCTGTGACTTCTGTATCTGCACCCCTACTTCTGCCTCACCCCTTCTCTGCCTTATTCCTCCCATCCCCTTGAACCCCTTCCAGCCTGATTACTTCCTACTGGGCTTCCCATGTTGACCTCCCCTCCTCCCCCCCCCTTCCTCCCCTGATAATTTACAACCTCTCTTTTATCACTGTTGTTGTCAGTGTAGAGCCCCCATTCCCTTCGACCCCGATAGTGATGCCCCTCCCATCCTTCCCATAGCCTTCTCTCCTTCAGTCATCCCCTCCTTCCTTACTAGCCTCCCTTCTACCCTTTCTTTCTCACTATCTCTTCTCCTACCTGTAGCCATCTCACTCATGCCCCACTTGTCCTCCCCCCTTCAGTATGTTCCTGCTCCCCCCATACCAGAGGCTCGAATCTATTCCTAGTCGATACCCCTCCTACATCTCTTTCCCTTATTGGTTCCCCTCCTACTTGTACCTCCATGCACCCCTGGTCCCACCACTGGTCCCTCCTACCTGCAGCCATCTGCTCTCTCCCTGATATTCATTGTGGTCTCTTCCTCCCATCAGAGGCCCCTCCTCACCTCAGGCACCCCCTTTCTTCTCTCTTTCTGCTAGTGTCTCTGATACTGGGGTCAGTTTCAGTCCCTAGTTGTTCTTCCCCTGTCCCCCCTTGCCATCACCTATTCCCCCCTAGCCAGGATGCCTACCATACTCATCTGCCATGCCACTTACACTCCTCCCTACCCTCCACAGTTCCTCCCTCAAACTAGCCAGTTGTCTACAATGCATACACCCCCATCCTCCAAGCCCAGTCCAGGATCATGGCAGACCCAGACCCTGTACACCCCACCATCCTTCCAAAGATGCATGCCCTATTGACAAGCAGCACCTGCCCCATTTTGGCCCCCATTTTATGTTACAGGCTCTTACTCCTGGTTTCTGTACCCTACTACAACTGTTAGGGCCCTATTAACTCAAATTCCTGTTTCCCTCCACACTAGTCCGCCTACTGCCCCCTTGCCGACTGGGTTAATTCAGTCTCAAATCTCATCCATTAGATACTGTATTACTGTAGCAATCCTAAAGCCTCCTTGTACATTTTTCACCCCTCAGCTACCATACTTTTTGTTCTCAGCCCTCATAGTTTCACTTAGCCCAGTTAGAAATTGTATTGAGCTCCAAACATTATTCAACTAAGTTAGAGAAATAAACAGAACAAATAAATAAATATTATAGCAATCCTAACAGTATAGCTCAGTACTTAGCTCAGCTAGAGAAATAAACAGAACAATTAAATCTGTATTATTACAGCATTGTAAAAGTATCCAATCATTGCTTTGCCTCCACCCCAGAGACCCTGCTGTAACACAGGACCCTGGGCAGGTGGGTGGGCAACTTGAAAGTCCTGACAGAGCTCCGTTGAGCTCGCTCACTCCCCCTCTCTCACTCACTCATTTGGTTTCTCCTGGCACTGCAGGCTGCCCTTTTGTATTGGGCTTCTGCCTGCACTGGCACTTTTTCTGCCCACAAAGAAATCTGCAGTAGTCTGGAAAAAGCTCCGTTGAGCTCACTCACTCCCCCTCTCTCACTCGCTCATTCTGTTTCTCATGGCGCTGCAGACTGCCCTTTTGTACTGGGTTCCTGCCTGCATTGGTGCCTTTTTCTGCCCACAAAGAAATGTGCAGTAGTCCTGACAGAGCTTTGTTGAGCTCACTCACTCCCCCTCTCTCACTCGCTTGTTGTTAATCTGTCTCAAACACCGATTTCCCACTGCAACCGTGCTAATCTGTGCCGGAAGTGCGAAAACAAATTTTGGACAAGATGTGAAAAATGACAGCTATACTGTTTATAAGGAGGTGTGAAAAAATGCTAGTGTTGAAAATCTGGCATGAAAATATTGCAAATTTGCGAAGTTACAAGGGTGCGTGGAAACTGCGCAATGCATGCTTGTAACACAGTCATTTTATGGATGTTCATCACCAAATTTTCAACATAGGCATTTTAGGGCCTCTGCTCATGAACAGTGTGACTGTCATTTTCTTAATCTGTCCCTAAAACTGATTTCCCCCAGCGACCTTGCTATTCTGTGCCGGAAGTGCAAAAACACATTTCAGCCAGGATGTGTAAACTGACAGCTGTACTGTTCATAAGGAGGTGCGGAAAAATGTCAGTGTTGAAAATCTGGAGTAAAAATATTACAAATTCACGAAGTTACAAGCGTGTCTGGAAACTGTGCAATGCATGCTTGTAAAACAGTCATTTTTTTAGATTTTTTCACCAAATTTGCAACACAAGCTTTTTGAGAGTCCACCTCATGAACACTGGCACTGTCATTTCATTTATCAGTCCCAAAAGGTGATTCCATGCAGTGACTGCGAAATCATCTTTCGGGACCAAATAACACCATGACAGTGTCTGAATTCATGAGGAGGGGAGCCAATAACCCCATGTTTAAAATCTGGTGTCCAACATTCCCAAAAATGCTCAAGAAATGCACCAAAGTTGACAAAAACCTATTTATGCCATCATACAGCTTACAGTATTTCTTCAGTTTGCAGTCGGCTTTGAAGAGTGCAGACATGTTCTCGGTCCACTGAAGATCATCACGCTGGGCTCCGGAGGCAAGTATGGGGTGAGGGGGAGGTGTGGGGAGGCAGGGTGCACAGAGGGTGGGCATGGGTTGGGGGAGTGGGCAGGAGAAACCACGATGGACCTTATTTTTTTTTTTACAGGTTAAAAAGAAAATAAAAGACATCGCGGGTCAGTTTTCTTCTTTCGTAGGTGTTGTGTGGTACACTGGGGTGGGCTCCCAGTGAACCATCTGCATTTGTGGGGAGGGGGACCAAAGCCTATGGGGATTGGGGCCCCCATTGGCACAGAAATGGGTGGGGGGAGCGCATGATGCCAAAGGTGATTGGGCACCCCCTTGGCACACAGCAGAAATCGATGGGATGGGAACATTATGCCGATGGGGAGTAGGCTCCCCCATTGGCAAACTGAACTGGGAAGGAGGACTAAAGCCAATGGGAATTAGGCCCCCCATTGGCAAAGAAAGACTGTTGGGGGAGCGCATGATGCAGAGGAGGATTGGGAACCCCTCAGCACGTAACAGAGACTTGGGGGTTGGGCCATTATGCTGATGAGGATCGGGGGCATGCAACAGGGCGATTGGGAGCCCCCCTTGGCTCTGAGGCAGCCACATAGAGCTGCCATGTTCCTGCTACTGTTACACCAGGTGAGGTACCAACCTGTAATGATGGGTCACTCCCTCATTGCAGCGGAATTGCTGACGTTGCAATGACGAGGTGCTCCCTCATTGCAGCGGCCGAATTGTTTCAAGTTTGTGGAACTTCTGCAGAACCAGTGTCATCAGAACACTGGGCCTGCATTGGGTGCACACCACCAAGCCCACAAAATGCAGTGCTGGCACTGGCCCCCACACTGCCACACCTCCACAACCCACTTCTAAGCTGACGCATAACGTTTCTTGCGCATGTGCTCAAGCAAACATAAAAAGGGCAAAAACTTCAGTTATAGTCATTTTTTATAGCATTACTTCATTTTGTTTTTCTAATCCTATAAAAAATTACACATGTAGCTCATTTTCCAAGTGCCATGATATCCTCCAGGGTGGGTGATACTGGGCAATACTAGACATTCAAGGGGATATATTCAACAGCGGAGGGCCTGTGGTGTCTAGCCTCATTGTGCCCCAGGGTGGTCCAGTATAGCTGAATACCACCCACCCTGCTGGGTATAATTGCTTGCATAAATAGATGCATTATAAACAAATAGCAGTTAGGAATACATTCCTGCAATCATTAATATCAGAGTGCAATGCGATTGTTAAAGTGTCAGCTGTTCTTGCATTGTGGGGGGTTTGGAAGGGTGAACCTGTGGGGCATCAATAGGTAGACAGTGTTTGCACTACTGTCTATCATCTTACTTTCATTTCCTTGGGTGGGGGCACCACCCACACAACATGGATAACAAACCCCATCAGGAGTTAATGACCTAGGACCCTCACTCTTATCTGAGTCTGTGAGGCAAGGCTGACCCAATGTCAACAGTGACCTAGTGTGTAACGGCTTGCCAGAAATGTCTGTAAAGGTAAATATTGTGCAGCATTTCAAAGCTCAGCCAGATATGTTCTTAGGCAGAGAATATCAGAAATGTTATGACTTTTGGGATAACAGGGAATGAACTAGATGGTCCTGTGGTGATTGTCAAAATATTTTTTCAGTTATACATAAGGATTATGGATGTACATTGACTGTTCAATGAGCAACTATTCACACACCTCAACTTACACACACACACACACACACACACACACACACACACACACACACACACACACACACTCTGCCACAACCTTGCCATGAACTTCCACAACAACCAATGTGCTGTTGAAGCTTCACTACACTCAGCACAGATCCACACATTACAGATTCCTATGGTCCAGATCTCAGTCACAGTTCAACAAAATCAGCTACAGTAAGTGCCTGAAAAATAAAACATAAACCCCATAATGTGAAGTCATTTCCTTACTGTTGGCATTGCTTTTAGCTGATTTTTTTTGATCATTCCCTTCCATGTTAACATCATCATCCTCATCCCTCTGAAATAACGATAACAGATGCTGTTTTGGAATATGAAAACCTGCAATTATAAAAAAAGTTTAAGGTATAGTTTTAAAATCCCACTGAGGCAGTGGAGCCTGATAATAGCCGAGTACAAAGAAAAGTAGTAAAGCAGCTGACTGCATGGTGCCAATCAATGAGGCATCCATTCAGCATGATCGCATTGTACCTGGAGCATGGGATGTCATGAGTGGAAGCTGGCATGAAAGGGTCAGAGCATCTTAAGAGATATTCCCCTGCTAGATGAGGTGGAGAAATGAAACTACCCAGCTAGTAAAATCTAGAAGGTAGCACTGGTGGTGCGTGTCACAAACTGGCTCAGCCAGTCAGTCCTCTACTCCCAAAGTGCCAACCTCTGAGCGTATGATTTGTGTACAGTGAACAGAACAAGGTAACCCTCTTGTCTGTTTTGTGGGTTTAAGTCACCTTAGTCTCAAACTCTGGAGGGATTCAAACTGATAACCTCTTGTTAGCGTACCCAATTATCAGGCTCAGATAATTCTGTCTTTGGGGGGGCCAGATATCTTTGCCTACAGGCACCCAACCAGGTCTTTCAAATGAACCCTTAGAACTCTATGCAAAACTTTAGAGAACTCTATCCATTTCCCAGTTTGGTATACAATAAGCTCATACACAGTGTTACTTATAACCTTTAAAAGCTCCACTTAAAATAAAAAGAAATGTCAAGGCACTCCGGACAGTTTCCGTTGTAAAATATATCTTTACTTTAAAATATCAAAACAGAACAATAATTACAGAACAAAATATATCCCAACACATATAGCCTTAAAACAAACAGGTAAAGCTGCAGTTATTACAATACATATATTCAGACTGGTCTAATCTAATATATGCTACCTTTTTTCAGTGCACTGATTGTCTTTCTTCTCTTAGTCAGAAATATTGTCTTGTGTGTCTGTCAAGGTTCTCTCAGCAATTAACACAGTTCTGAGCTGGTCTTCTCTGAGGTCACATAACTCTGCCTTGGTGTAACACCATCTATATTTTATCTCACAGGATGTCCAAATAAAATATTTAAAAAAAAACATAATAGGTGACCTCACTGCCTTTCCTCTCCACAGGTTAACCAGACAAAACCAGTTTGTCCTCTGCTACACATACATCTCAAAAGTTTCTTTAATCTAAGTCACTGTATTCAAAGCAAAACTGTATTTGCCTCTTTAATCCCATCTGGGCCTTGGAATTTACACCTCAAAGGTCTCTCTGATGTAATTCAAGAGTTCCCAGGGAATGTATATTGGGCCTTTCAAATTTGTCTGGGTCCTCCCTGGCCCAGATATCAACCTCTCTTCAATGTCCATTCTGGCTTCCCTCTGGCACCCCTCCCTCTCAAGTTCTTCCTGACAACTATTGCAAGTCAAAGGATTTTCCCTGAGGGAATTATGAATGACTAATCTTATTTCCTGGGATGAAAGCAAATTAACAAGGTAATAGCACCCCAGATATCTGCAGTTTAGCTCTGTCCTGTCCTTTGAACTTATCCCTGTGGGGTCTTGATGTGTCAGTTCCAGTAGGACAGCAGTTTCCTCAGACTGACCTTCCCAACACATATTTTATATGTAATAAAAAAATTGATACAGCACTCAGTGCTGGCTGTCTACGTCACAGTGCTGATGACCACTTGTTGCCTGGCAACCCCGCTAGGACGGCTGTGCCCATGCATACTTGAATCATTGGGATGTGGTCACTAGAAAAAAAAAACAGGAGAGAAAATACCTTCTAATTGGAACAGCATGAAGGGACCAACTAAACAGTCACCACTCATGTTCAACAGTGCTCTGAAAGGTGAACATCTCCCACAGCATTAACACTCACTGAATGAGTCTCTTCCTCTGATTAGGCCAGAAGCAAAGTTGAAACAACAGGAAGAACCCATGGGGAACAAATCCTCATCATCCAGTGCAGCTAGGCCAAATGGAGGATGGAGGTTTGTCGGTGCGATGACATGTCCTTTGTGAACAGGAGGCAGGAACCAGAAGTAAATGAAACAGAAACACACTGCTTTCAGACATTCAAAATATAAATCAGTTCAACATAAAGATGCACGTGCAACCTAAAGTTTATTGCAGTAAACCATCAACTGCAACTCGCCAACACTTTGCTTCACAGTAAAGTGCCAGGGAGTTGCAGTTGATGGTTCGCTGCACTAAACTTTAAATTGCATTAGCACCTTTATGTTGAACTGATTTATTTTCTGAATGCCTAAACATAGCATGTTACTTCTGCAGCTGGGCTGACAGCTGGCTTCACTACACCAGCACCATGGTGAACTCCCAAGCACAACCCATTTGTTTGTTAATTTCTGAGCAACCAGATGTAAACCTGATAAATGTGGGAATAAATAAAATAATAAAAAGAGGAAACACGGCAGACAACTACTATATTATTTAGTCAGGTGGAGAGAAAACTCGGTGATACTCATGAGAGATCCTCTAAATTTAGCACAAAACATGATGAGATCTCCTGCAACTTTTTTCTTTTAAACAGTAGGAGAATGCCTTGGAAGGTCAGCCCTCTGATAGAAGCTGCAGCATCATCTTTACTGAGTTCTAATACTGTACGGCTCCAAACCACAGGGGAACTATTACAAAAGGCAACGTGGAGTAATACTTTATTTTATAATTTATTGACCTAGGATTGTCGACACTCGCCTGGACTAGGGTCCTCTTTAACTTCCCAGCTAATCATTCCCTTTCAGATGAATAGTTAGAACTGCTGCCATCAGGTCTTCGAAGTCCTTGGTTTGATCCCCTTCAAGGGCTCATGGTGAGTTTGGGAGAGATATAACAATCAGTGTGCATTCCATTCCATGAATTTCCAATGAGAATTACAGCTTAATAGGAAAACAGTCATATAGAACACCCCTGCCTCTCCCAGAACTCTAACCCCCACACTAGGGCAGTACTGATACATATGTGATAGCACATTATGGGAGCTTGTGGTTATGCTGCAATAACTGCATGCCCCAGGTGGGTTGTGAAGCATGAGCCATGTCTAAGTGCCTTCAACCATGGGGAAAGAGCAGTTAGGACAACATAACTGCATATCCTGGAGTGTGCTATCACACTTATCAAATGGTTAAAAAAAAGATTCAAAACAAAAGACATTTCAACAGACCTCTGTGGCTATACTATTAAAACCTCATGTGCATGTTACCAAATTCCACCATTCACAGTTCAGAATTTCTCTTACGAACAGTAATTTATTTTTCACCAGGAAGTGCTATTCTGTGATAGGAGCTTCTTTCACAAGACAATCCAAGCCTCTCACATGTCACTGCATATCCTTATCCTAAAGATTAAGACAATGAAAAGTCAGGGCCAGGCCCAATGACTGCCACACCAGCACTGTTGCTGAATTAGTAGCAAACAGTGGCATTATGCTCATAGGGCATCAAGGGGCTTTCCACAGGTCGGGTCCATGGTTTCTGCACTTATTATATATCTTACTGCCAAATCTGTATAATGCTTGCCATTATTTTTGGTTTTTTCTACCCATTGTATTTTTGTAGCACTGCTGTACTGTTCCTCTATTTGTATTATTGTACCCATGTTGCTGTTGTTCAACTGTTCTCTTTTTGTTGTACTCTCTCGGGTCATGCCTGAAAATAGTCATTTTATGGCTAGTGCACCTACCTGGTTAGCAAAAACTAAATAAATAAATAAAATATTGCCTCTTAGATCTTCAAAGAAGCCACCACTGTTTTTCTCATAAAAAGAAAAAAGCAAGAAGCTGTGGTGGTCATCCTGGAGCACCTGACATGGACTGGCCTGCCCAGACCCTAAGCAAAAAAAGTCCTTAATATGTGCCAATTTGTGACTGGGGGAAGAGAAAGTGGTGCAAAGGAGGATCAGACTGTGCATTACAGTTAATGGCTGTGGTGTCCTCCATTTCCCATCATCATGGGGCTATAGTTCTCACATTGAACCTGTGTGTGTCATTGTGGCCAGAGACCAGCCAGACTGTACAGCTCTCCTCCATCCATGCAATGACCTATCCTGTGCAGCTTAAGAATCCTTGTCTAAGCATCCCTGTACAAGTGTACAGGAAGTGCTGACTCTCCATTGCACTTCGAACCACTGCAATGTGTGGAGAAATGAATGAAATACAGAGTCCCTGAAATGTTAATTGTATCACCAGCAGCACATTTCTGTATGGCTGCACAATGCATGAAGAACTCCTGTACCGAGGTGAGTGCTCCACAGCTCCACCCAGACTAATGTTGGGGCCAGGGAGTGACTGACTCAGTGGCAGAGCTTTAGGTCAGAAAGGTCTGGTTCATAATTTTCTTCTAGCAGGTGGCAGGCCAGATCAGGAAGGCCTCTCTGCTGCAGTTGATCAGTGGTTCTTGATTCTGCATGGTTTTAAGCTGGACTTGTGTAAGTGAACTGGAAGAAGACAGAAGAATGAGCAGAAACTGGGGGACAGACTTGGACTGAGGGGATGGAAAAATGTGGCTTAGTATAAAATGACAGAAAAGCAAAGCTGACAAAGAATCAGGGGAAAAGAAACTTCAAATAGAATGAACAAAAATAAGGGAAGCAAGTGAAGTGGTAGTGAGTAGTCAGAAAAAGGAAAGTGACTCACTATAAATAAGAGCAAGGAGAGAGGGAGCAAGAGATGAATTTAGAGGGTCAGTCTGCATACACTTCTCAAAGCAGACATTCAGGGACAAAGCTGCCCATGTTAATCTATCATTGGTTTGACCAACCATGGCTGAGGCATCAGTTCTTACTACTAATCAGTTTTACTAGGCATTCAAACTATTGTGTAAATATTGATTAGCAAAGCTGGAACATTTTCTGCTAATGTTCTAACTTTGCTAATTCATTTTCATACAACAGTATGAATTCAGTAGTAAAATTGATTTCTGGCAAATATTAGTGCTTCAGCCATCAGTGGCCACACCAAAGGCATTTGCTTACAAGTTTAAATGACGTTTTGCATCCCTTGCCTTCCATGATACATACACTAACTGACAGTCACAGGGGACGAACCATTCTGTGCTATATATTGATAAACCTATGATCATGTTGTGTCTGCTACCACTTGTCCTAATGCAAGGCATCCCATCCCACTCCCTATCCGCTCTGTTCTCAAGTGTCTCCTGCTGCCCCATATCAACAATCTCAGGAGACTATCAAATACCAGGGCTGGGGGGTGCTCAAGTCCTGCATTAGTGCTGCATACTGTATATTACTAGTAATAAACCTGAAATGGCAACAAGGGATCTCCTCCTCCTCCTTCAAACTTCTCTTCTCCTCTGATCCATGTCTGTGCAGAAAGTGATCAAAGTTGCTGGCAATGGCAGAATGAAGAAACTCAACACAGGGTTTTTCAAGCATTGCCATTTGCCTCAGGAATGCAAAACAGGAGATTATTTATATGAATAAGGAAATTGCTTAGTGACATAATTTTGTACATCCTCAAACTGACTCGTTACTAGCATCAGGCAAACAGGTTGGGGCCAGGGAGCTGGGGAGAGGGACACTGAACTGCTCAGCTGAACATCATTGAATACACTCTTGCTGATGGAGGAGAGGCAGAGTGAATCTACTGGTTTATGAAGGTGCTTATTGGCAGTCACATCCCACACAATTCTTTTTGGTTTGTTCTCGTTCTCTCTCTCGTTCTCTCTCTGTTCTCTCTCTCTCTCTCTCGTTCTCTCTCTCGTTCTCTCTCTCTCGTCTCTCTCTCTCGTTCTCTCTCTCTCGTTCTCTCTCTCTCGTTCTCTCTCTCTCTCTCTCTCACTCATATCACTTGGCCTCCCTCTCTCTCTCATATCACTTGGCCTCCCTTGCACAGCCCTACCATCTGCAATGACCTTCCCCGCCATCTGTAGACTGTAACATTGGGTGGATCTACCTGTATATGCAATTTTGGACTTTTGCATAAATTCTTCATTAGTGCATTATGTGAGTGCTTTGTTGTTTTTTTTTTTTACTTTTGCACTCCAGCTTGCTTCAGGACTGCAGTATTTAAGACAATGAGACTAAAGGTGCATTTACACTAACCTTGCTGTTGAACAGCAATCTGCACCACATGCCCTCCACTCCATGTGCATCAATGTTGACAGCCGTTTACACAACAAATGTTGTGCAACATTGCAAGGTCAGGGACTGAACTTCTTGCACTTTGATCTGGATTAATGCTGGGGCTGGGAGGCACGCACTTCAAATAAATGAACTTGACATATTAGTTTTCACTGAATACAACCAATTCTGAAGGACTAATCTTTTCAAAGCCCATTCCTGTTCTGTGCGTAGACATATGTAGGTTATCACACTAAAGAAGGATACCACTTTAGGGTGCTTAAACAAATTAGGAGCATCCCAACCACATCTCAGTGAATGCTCATGCAGATGGCTACATTTTCCAGAGTGTAATGAATGCTCATGCTGGACGGCTTCAGTAGGTTTAAGGAGGACATATTAACAGATGGTTATCCAGGAGAGCAGAAGTGGTATAGGGTATGGTGGGGCTGCACCAGTACAGGCAGAGCAGCAAGTTTACATGCTAATCAAAAATGCCGGTGCTGGTACAGCTTCTTACCAAAATAGCGACCGTGGTTTGCAGGTGGTGAGACCTACAACACTCATCAAGCGAGAGTATCAGAGTCCTTGAACAAGAGGGTCAGAATCCCCACACAGCTGGGGGGGGGGGGGCTGGAAGCATATATAATTATGTTGTAATTTAGCTGGATGATGGTTTTTGATGGGGGGGCCGGGGCCAGGGTAGCCCTCCCATAGATGGTTTTTGATGGGGGGCCAGGACCAGAGTAGCCCCCACCCTGCATACGCCTACGTCTGCAAGTCATTTACATGATCTAATTTGCACTGGTGCAACTCATCTGCACCGCCCACAATGGTACAAATCATGTCATGTAAACAGGTCATAAGAGCTAGAAGATTTTAACGTTTTTGAATCTCTCAACACTCCATAGAATAGTGCTTCATAATCAAATCAAAATTTATTTAGTAGAGTGCATTTTTATGTTGTTTTGTGCACAAGCGTGAACAACATATTGTGGTAGCTTGAAGTAGCAAATTTTGGTGGTGCAGTCATGCTGTGGTCAATGGCGTCACTGCTTTTTCTGACTGAGCTCTGTGGCACCAAGGAAACAGCATGCTGCCTATGACAGCACTGCAAAAGTGTGCCACCAACTTGAAACAATTTCATTGCTGCAATGAGGGAGTGACCAGTCATTGCAGGGCATGCCTTGCTTGGTGTAACATTTCAATAAACATGGCAGTGGCTGTCACTCTCCGCTTCTCACAGTTCCACCTGAAAGCCAATGTCAGGGGTGCCCAATCCCCCTGTCAGCATGCCCCCTCCCCAGTTCATTTGCTGATGGGGGGAGCCCAATCCCATTGGCATAATGTCCCCCAATTTTAATTTGTTTGCCAAGGGGGGGTGCCCAATTGCCCTCAGCATCATGTGCCTCAACCCAAACACAGACATGTTTTCTGTGCCAACAGGCCTAATCCCCATCGGTTTCGGTCCCCCTCCCCAAAAAACACAGATGGCACACTGGGAGCTCAACCCAGTGTACCAAGACAAACCTGTAAAAAACAAGCAAACAAAAAAAAAGTTCCCACAATGTCTTTTTGTTTTTTCTTAACCAGTAAAAGAGAAAACAGTCCCTCATTGCCTTCAGTGCCGCCTCCCCCAACCCACACCCACCCTCTGCACACCCCACCTCCCTGCACCCTCCCCTCACCCCATACGTGCCTCTCAGGACCTGGCATGACAATCTTCGATAGACCAGAAGCACATCTACACTCTTCAAAGCTGACTGAGAACTGAAACAATGCCGGTAAGCTGTATAATGGCATCAATGGGGGGGGGGGTTGGATTTCAACTTAAGTGGATATCTTGGCAATTTTTGCAACTTTTGGCTCCAAATTTTCATCATGGGGTTCTTGGGACCCCATCAGATGAATTCAGTCACTGCCATGTCATTTTTCAGTCCAGAAAGGTGATACTGTGGTCACTGTGCAGAATCACCTTTTGAGACCAAGTAACGAAACAACAACATCACTGTTCATGAGGTGGGCTCCCAAAAAGCCTATGTTGCAAATTTGGTGAAACAATTCCACAAAACGACTATGTTACAAGCATGCATTGTGCAGTTTGCATGCACACTAGTATTCGAGCAATTTTAATATTTTCACTCCAGATTTTCAACATTGCCATTTCTTCAAACCTCCTTATGAACAGTACAGCTGTCATTTTTCACATCCTGCCCAAAATGTGTTTTCACACATCTGGTGCACAATGGTGCAGTCATTGTGGGAAACCAATGTTTGGGACAGATTAAAAAAAAAATCATAGTGACATTGTTCATGAACAGAGGTCCCAAAATGCCTATGTTGAAAAGTTGGTGAAAGAATTCCACAAACTGACTGTTATGAGTGTGTATTGCGCAGTTTCCACGCACGCTAGTAACTTTGAGCAATTTTAATATTTTCACTCCAGATTTTCAACATTGCCATTTCTTCAAACCTCCTTATGAACAGGACAGCTGTCATTCTTCACATCCTGCCTGAAATGTGTTTTCACACATCTGGTGCACAGAATGGCACATTCGCTGTGGGAAATCAACATTCAGGACAGATTAACAAAATTACAGTGCCACTACTCATGAGCGGAGGTCCCAAATGCTTTCATGAGGTGGGGTCACAAAAAGGCCATGTTGAAAATTTGGAGTGCAAATACTAATAAATGCCCAGGTGTTAGGGTTTCTAACCATAACGTCCCACCCTGTAGAGACTGATATTTGTCAGGGGTGTGCCTTTGGATTGTCGGCTGTAATACCCATCCCATTCCACCCCTTCCCTGCAGCCAGTGACAGGCATCAAGGTGTGCCTTGGACTCCTTGGCCCCAAAGTTCACCCCATTATCCTATACTGCACCCATCTCAATGTATTTCCTTACGGAATGGGGTGAGCATATGGCCCGATGACCTCAAGGCACACCGCAACACTTGTCAGAGTCTGCAGGGTAGGGTGAGGTGAAATGGCATGAGCGTTATAGCCGAAAACCAAAAGGCACACCTCAATGCCTGTTAGTCTCTGCAGGGTGGGGTTGGGTTGACATCGATTCCATACCACTGCTATTCCTATTATGCATCTCTCTAACTCCTGCACTACCAATGCCAATGCCATCAAGACAACATTCGGCATTGATAAATGCTTGTTTCAATTTTGACCCAATGCACTTTACAATGAGTTTAATAAATTTAAAAAACATTACAGATAAAATCAGATCAATAACAGAAAATATATAAATAAACTACATTAAACATCCATGAATGCTTGATTGAACTGGAAGGTCTTTGGCTCCCATTTAAAACTTTCAACCAATGAGCTGTCATGAATTTGTCAAGGAAGGCAGTCCCGTAGGACTGGGCTACAAATGAAAAAGTGCATGCCACTGATGTAAATCCTTGGAACCTCCAACAAATTCTCATTCTCAGAACAGAGGGTGTGAACAGACCGATAGGGAGACAGGACCTTATAGGCAGCAAGCTGACCTTAAAGGTGATCTGCCACCTAACCAGCAGCCAGTGCAGAGAGCTCAGCACAGGTGTAATATGACACGATCATGGCTGACGAGTCAACAACCTGGCCCCCGCATTCTACACTAGCTGCAAGTGGCACAGATCTACCCCCATTAGTCCTAGGTATAGAGCACTGCAGTAATTCAAACGAGAGGTCACAAAGGCATGAACCACTACCAGCACATCTACCAGGGCGATCAAGTGTTTCACCCTGGTGATGTTTCTAAGATGGAAAAAAGTGGTTCTGACCATGGCTGACACCTGTGATCTAAGTGTCAAACCGCAGCCAAGAACAACGTCAAGGTTTCTCACTCAATCAGAGGTAAGCAACTGACATTCCCCAAGCCTAAGCCCTGAGACTCTACCAGATTGCACCCTCATCCCCTGGCAACTAGGTTCCAGCAATAGCACCTCAGTCTTATCCTGGTTGCCCCATCCAGTCTTGGATTTCATTCAGGTAGGTATTCAGCACTAAGACTGCCTCTTGCTGCTTGTGTGCAAAGAACATATAGAGCTGAGTATCATCTGCATAGCAGTAAAAACTCAGCCCATACTGCCTTATAATGTCCCCTAGTGGCAGCATATATACCACAAACAACATGTGGGACAAAATGGAGCACTGTGGGACCCCAAAAGGCAGAGGCATGGAGGGGCAGAGGAATAAGCTCCAGACACTACACTTGCGATCTACCAGTGAGGTAAGATCTAAACCAATTGTGGATTGTTCCCACTAGCCCACAAGATACCCACAGGCACTCCAACAGTACCTTATGGTTCTCAGTGTCAAACGCTGCTGAGAGATCGAGGAGAACAAGGATAGAATGTCTCCTTTCATCCTCAACACCAGGAGACCAATTAGCTCCCAAACCAAGGTGGTCTCAGTGCCATGCCCTTTCCTGAAACCAGACTGGAGAGGCTCATAGATGTCAAGGGCTGGTAAATAGGTCTCCAACTGAATGGCCACCACCTTCTCAATAACCTTCCCTACAAAGGGAAGGCTTGAGACAGGCCTGTAGTTTACCAGAGAGTCCATGTCTAGTGATTTTGTTTTTTTAAGAGGGCCCTTACAACTGCCTCTTTCAGGGGTTCAGGAAAAAATCCTGACATCAAAGAGCATCAGACTATCTTAGCTAGGGCAGGGCCGATGACATCAACACACCCCACCAGAAGGCATGTTGGTCCTGGATCCCAACTATAGTAGATTGGCTGTAATTCCTGGATGATCCTCATAACATCTACTACCATTACCTGGTCAAGGTCAGACCAGACAGACTGCGCGCTGACTGTGACCCCACATTCATCTCCACAATGTCCATTTGATGATGCTGACTGGGCCTCCGATCTGATTGAGGCGATCTTTCCAGCAAAAAAACAGAGCAAACTCATCACATCTTGATTGCAAAAAGGTTCCCCCAGACTGGAGGCAGGCTGGATTACACAGCCAGTCCACAGTGCAGAAGAGCTGAGTTGGTCTGTTAGTTTCTGCCACAATCTCCCTGGACAGAGACTCTGCCTTCTTACAAGAGATTGTGGACTGATAGTCTCTATAATGGATCATCAATACAAGCCTGTTCTCTCTCTCTCTCTCTCTCTCTCTCTCTGGCCGGACCTCTGCTAGCATCTGTCCAACCTTCAAGCCCTCTGCCTCATCTCTCTGAGAGTCCCATCAAACCAGGGAGACCTCTGGTGAGAGGCGAGGGATAGAACACAGACAGGTGGGACAGAGTCGAGGGTCTCAGCAATAACCCTGTTATAGGTCAGAACTAATTCCCCCAGTTCCACACATACACTCATCAGGCCTGCAAGGTCCAGCACTGCCATCAGACCCTGAGAAGTAAAATCCCTTAAAGGGCGATACTGGACCATCTCTATATGGAAGGGTTTATTTGGAGTGGGGCCTCGAACTGGAACCTCTCAGTATGGTGGTCCGACCACACAACCAGCTCCACCATAAGATCAGGGACCTCCATTCCCAGCAGGAAGACAAGGCCCAATGAATGGTCATGATTATGAGTAGCAGAGGCAACAACCTGTGTCAGGCCCAATGAACACATACGTGGAGAAGTCCTGACCAAACTGCAAGAGTTCATTGTTGACCCAGGCATTGAAATCACCCAGAATAATCCATCCATCCATCACATAACTGGTGATTCAAAAGGAGCAGTTTTTTTCCCAGATTTATTGCTCTCATATGCATCCCAATTTTGTTTTGCTCACTGTATTTTAAAACTTGTGAGTAAATGACTCCTAACCTGCCAGCATTATCTGGAGTATTACTGGCACCTGACCATGTCTTATCTAGAAAAAACTACATTGTTCTTAAAAATGTACTCCTCACTCTACTCCATTCAGAAATTTGTAAGCATCTGAATCTGGTTTTACTCATCTCACTTTCAAAATGAGGAGTACAGTTCTTGTGCCTAAAAATCTTATTTGGAGTGCTAATTATAGGCCAGTTCCAGCTGCTAGTCTGTATAAAAACAGATTATTAGGGTGCCTTGGTCTTCTGTCTTTTAGGAGGCTGTAGAACTCCATAACAGCCCTTACAAAGACATAGGAACATACAAAAGTTGACAGCAGTAAAAGGCCATCATGGTCTATCTAGGCTGCTCATAAATGCAGCTAGCTCCCTATTCAGCAGCTGCCCCACCCCTTACCCTTACCTCCCTTTACCCTCCCCTTTGCCCCATCCCACTTCTTCTTGAAGCATTCCACTGTGGTGCATGCCACCACTTCAGCTGGTAGTGCATTCCACTTTGCCACCACCCTCTCCATCAGAATGCACTGTTTTGATAGAATTTTTAAAAATTTTATTTTGAGCAAAGGTTGTATGACACACATTTAGTACTTAACTATTCAACACAGTCATTGCTGTAGGAGTACCTCAGCACTGATTCTGCTTTACCAGGCAGTCGAACTGCTCCAAATAATTTACAACACCGGACAGGGTGTAGGCTGGTGGGGGATATTGGCATGCCCAGGGCAGAGTGAGGCTTGATGCTGCAGGTAGAAGTCCTTACAGCCCAGGGTTTTAAATAATTGATTAGCATTTTTTTTCTTGGGACAATACTAAGTGTACAGAAAGTATTTATATAGGTTTTTTAGAAGTGTTATGTTTGTTAAACACAGTGAGGCAAGTGCTATGCATTTTCACAATGTTTTAGCACTTTTATGAGCAAAACGCTAATCAATTTTTTGAGTTAAATAAAACCCTGCAGCCCATGGAAGTGCGAGTATCACCCAACACACCCCACACCTTGAACAATCTTATTGTGTTTAGTAAATAGACTTTTTCAGTAACAAAGTTAGGTATTTTATACATTTAAAGAAATAGATTTATATGTAAAATAGTCATTAAGCAGGGACAGATACAGCTCTTTTTTACTGGGCTCTGTTGGCTGATAAACATACATTATAGTTTTGGAATGTTGTCAGTCAATCAGGTTTAGGATTTTCCTAACCCATTTTCTAAATCTTGCTTAAAGTCACCAAAATGCATCATTTTGATTACATTTTAAAAATTTTCTTTGAGAGCCAACGGTGCGTGACACAATATTTGTACTTAGCTATACAATGTAATCATTGCTGTATGTGTATTTAGCTGTACAATGTAATCATTGTTGTATGTGTACTTAGCTATACAATGTAATCATTGTTGTATGTGTAATCACTGTTGTATGTGTAGTTAGCTACAATGTAATCACTGTTGTATATGTACTTAGCTATACAATGTAATCATTGTTGTATGTGTATTTAGCTATACAATGTAATCATTGTTGTATGTGTACTTAGCTATACAACATAATTATTGTTGTATGTGTATTTAGCTCTACAATGTAATCATTGTCGTATGTGTATTTAGCTATACAATGTAATCATTGTTGTATGTGTACTTAGCTATACAACGTAATTATTGTTCTACGTGTGCCTCAGCATTCTGTTGCCTTTCATCAGGCAGTCAAACTGCTACACAGCTTGGTGAGAGCCGCCAGAATGCAACGTTTCAAATTAATTTTCAAAAATGTTATTTGAGCAATAGTTGTTCATACTTAGCTATACTAACATACTAACATACTACTAACATACTAAAATGCCAGCAGAATAGGTCTAATGGTCTTTCGCGTCTGCTCGTTTGGTCAGCCCCCACCCTAGGAGCTGACCTTGCTGCCCCCTTGCCTTCTTCTGCAATGCAGTCATTAATATATGTGTGCTTCTGCATTTTGCTTCCTTTTAACCATCTGTCATGCTGCTTTACAGGCTACAGCCTGCTGAAAGTCATCAGAATGTACCATTTGGTTACATTTTTCAAAATTTTACTTGAGAGCGAAAGGTGTGTGACACACTGTTAGTACTTACAATGGTTCTGCATATTAATTAGCACATTCAAAACCCATGCTGTCAAAAACAGCATTGCATGGACACCCCAAAAAGCCTGTGATAAAAAACTGCGATAGATTAAATAAACTGACTCTGAACCACGCATGCTGTTCTGAATACATGGTTATCGACCCCGTGTCTATTCCATCGTGTTCTTGATGGTATATCACTCACAATGGCAGTCAACACTATCAGTAGACATATCAGGCCATGTCACATGCTACAGTTTTACTGATATCACTTTCTGTGCATCGGTTACAATAGAACTAATAAGAATGATATTGCCTTACGTTGCACAATTACTTATGATACTGTATTATTATTGATGGTGCTGGCAACCGCTGTAGCTATACAGTGCAATCATTGCTGTATGTTTGCCTCAGCATTCTATTGCCTTTTTTAGCAGGCTGTTGAGTTGTTGCACAACTTGTTAAAAGTCACCAGAATTCACCCGTTGGCACCATTTTCTCAAACTTTTCCTGGGAAGCATGCTTCCAGATTCCACTAGATAGGTTTGGATTTTGTGAACCTCTAAAATTTATCTTTGCATTATGCACCTAGTAACAAAACAAAGTACACTGCCAGAGTCATTACATGCCCAGACTAAACTGCCAAATAATCACCTAGGTTCCATACAATGTCACATCTCATTGGTGAGATGGTGGTCCTTGATCTTGGTTCCATGTGATAACAGCTACTAGACTACAGCGAACGTCAAAACAGTGATTCCATAATGTCGAGGACATAAACAGTGATGCTACATTACAGCAAAAGTACAGAAACAGTGATTTGTATTGCATCTTTAATGTGGGAAGCTCCACCCCACACCCCCATGGGGGGGCTGTGCCCCGAACCCCCCCACTTGTTTATAACCAACTCCAAGGCACACAAGATCCCAGACCTGCAGGCAATAATGACAGTGGCTAAAATGGACAGAGTAGCAATTAGCGAGACGTGGTTTACCAGTAACCACACTTGGGAGACTTCTGTACCTGGCTATGTACTGTTCAGAAGAGACCAAGGTGCAAAAAGGGGGGTGGAGTGGCCCTGAATGTCAATGAAAATATCAAAGCTACACAAATTCAGAATACACATAAGGAGCCAGAAGAACTGTGGGTCACCCTGGAAACAGGAAATGAGACAGCCATATGATCTGGGGTTGTCTACAGGCCTCCTGACCAGGGGGAGGACATAGACACATTACTGTTAGAAGATATGCAAAACATGACAGCTAAAGAGGAGGTTCTGATAATAGGAGACTTCAACATGCCAGATACAGATTGGTCAATACCAGCAGGAACATCTGCCAGAACTAGACACATGGTGGATTCTCTGCAGGGGGAGGGCTTCAAACAACTGGTACAACAACCCACAAGAGACAGGGCTATCCTAGCTCTAGTACTGACTAACAGGGAAAGGATCACAGATCTCCAGGTAGAAGGTCACCTGGGAGCCAGTGACCATCACATGGTATGGTTCAATTTGGCCACTAGAACTAAATCATCCCATTCCAAGGCAAAAATATGGGACTTCAGAGGAGCTGGCTTTGATAAGATGGCCAACAGAGTTAGGCTAGCCCTGGCAAGAAGAAATACAGGTCAGGGGGGTACAGGCAAAGTGGGAAAGCATAAAGGATTCAATACTTGAAGCAACATCCCATTGTGTTAGAGAGAAAAGGAAGTACAAAAGAAGAAGGAAACCACTTTGGTTCTCAAAAACAGTAGCAGAAAAGGTCACAGCCAAAAGGCTGAGCTTCAGCAAATCTAAGGAAACACAGCAGGATGAAGATAGGGAGGCATACCAAACTTCCCTAAGGGAAGCAGAGAAGACAATAAGGCAGGCAAAGGCCCAAACTGAGGAAACACTAGCACGAACAGTAAAAGAAGGTGACAAGACTTTCTATAGATACATTAGTCAAAGGAGAAAGTCCACAGGGGGTATTACTAAGATCAAATGGGATAAGGGGGCATGTGAGGAGGAGGACCATATAAAAGCATCTATCCTAAATAGATACTTCTGCTCAGTATTTACTGAAGAGAAGGTAGAGCAGGGCCCACAACTCAGCACCATGGACACAGGGGAGAGGGAGGTGTGCACTAGTTCTTTCACAAAAGAAAGGGTCCAACAAGAGTTCAATAAGCTCAGGGTGGACAAGGCAATGAGACCGGATGGCATACATCCCAGGGTACTAAAGGAGCTAAGGGTAGAACTAGCAGAGCCATTATCAGAACTGTTTAGTGAGTCTCTGAGCACAGGGGAGGTCCCAGAAGACTGGAGAAGGGCTCATGTGATCCCACTCCACAAGAGTGGTAGCAGGGAGGAGGCAGGGAACTACAGACTGTGACGTAGACAGCAAGTTCTGAGTGCTGTATTATATTTTTTAATATAAAATGTATTAATGTCTCTGCTGAAAATTCAAATGCTCTAGGAATGACCTCTCTCATCCCCCCCCCCAGATTTTAGCTGACAGATGCAGGCCAAGAGAACTGCTGACAGCACTGTATCACACACTCAGTCTTTTTAGAGACAAGGTGTTACTGGAAGACTTTTATTAAGGATCATGTTTCTCTGAGCTAATTACAGAGTTGTTAAGTTAATTTTGTTAAGAGAGAAATCATAAACTAGGTTTATGACATTAAAATAAGGGAAGCTAGGATGTTACATAGAGGTGTAAGGTTGTAAATGACCCTTTGAAGCCTGTGTGAAGAAAGTACAGCATGAGATCAAAAGAGGTGTCATTGAGACTTGAGTTATGCTAAGGTTGCAGAATTAATACATCCTGTATAGCTATATAGTATAGATTAATAAAATGACATCCTGTGGTTGTATAAAAATATATTTTTGTTAGATATTTGACCAGAGGAGGGGCTGGATGACTTCATCCAAAAGGGGTTGACCAATACTGCTTGAAAAGATTAATCTCTTTCACTATAGATACACTTTTTATCTGACACTGACTAAGGAAACATCTGAGCACTGAAAACAGGTATTTAGAAAGCTAGACAAAATCTAAATATAGTTGTAGGAATTGCACTATTTTAAACCTTGTTTTGTTTAAAGATATGTATGTCTTGTGATACAACAGTTCTGTATTGTATGTTTGACATATTATATATTTTAGTAAAAACTCTAATTTTAGAGCAAACCTGGTCTGTCTTTGAATTGTTTTGTTTTGTTAAGAACTATTTATGGTTCAGCAGACATAAGATTGTATGGTGGTACAAAACTGGAAACAGAAGCATTTTAAATCTGAGGTCTTTATTAAGTTTTAAGGGTTTATCTCTGAATACCTGGTTAGGTTCCTATAGGCAAAGATATCTGGCCCCCCGAAGACAGATAAATCTGAGCCTGTGGATTGGGTATGCTAGCAAGAGGTTACGGTTTGAATTCCTCCAGAACTGAGACTAAAGGTTGATCCGAACTCACAAAAACAGACAAGAGGGTTACCTTGTCTGTTACACTGTTCACAAGACTGCACTCAGAGGTTGGCATGTTGGGAGTAGAGGGCCTGACTTGCTGAGTGAATTTGTGACAGATTGGTTGGCAGCGGTGGCATAATTTTGGTATCACAAGCTTTATTGTTCTGTCAGCTGAGACCGTAAGCTCTCTTGCAAAGAAAGAAAAAGACAGAGTTTTATTTTAAAAAGAAAACAGAACTATATATCACTTGGTGTACAGTCAAGTTCCTACCTATTTTATTTTTTTTTCTAAAGTGCAAAGTCAGAGTAGCAGTAGTTAGGAAAGATGGCGTCCTACTACAGCAAGCACACTGTAGAACAGATAAAACAGTTGTGCGAGGACAGAGAAGTCCTGTTTGAGGTGAAAGTCAGTAAGCAGAACCTCATAGAGGCCCCGATGGTAGCAGATACCCTGAGCAGGGAGTCACAGACCATAACTGAAAAGGACCAGACCTTGAGTGTGGCAGAACTAGTGGCCAGTGAGGGGTCCCGAGCTGATGAGAAGGACAGCAGGGCCACTGTCAGTAAAAGGCCACAGCAGCAAGGGAAGGTCACCAGTATCCTGAATCCAGAGGTACTCAGGCTGCAAATTGAGTTTCGGAGGATAGAACTGGAGGCAGAGCGACAACAGAGGAGGTGGACCATGAGGCAGAGTGACAACAGGAGGCAGACCGTGAGGAGTGACGTCAGTGAGGCAGAGGAAAAAAGAGTGAGAATGCAAAACTGCAGAGGAGGGAGAGGGCGCCAGTGGCATGCACGAAATGGAGAGCTCGACTCCAACCAAGCTGCACCAGGGCAGGTAAGTGGCTTGGGTTTAACTGGGACTGCAGGACTGGGTTACAAATTGAACTTTAAATTAATAGTTGAGTTTATGGATGGGGAGGATATAGACACCTTTTTAAATTCTTTTGAAAAAGTTTGTATTCAGGATAAAATTCCTAGAGAGTCCTGGAGCTTCCAGCTATCCCCACTACTTACCAGAAAAGCTCGGGATGCATTGGGTCACATGGACAATACAGACAGTGATGATTACAGCAAGTTAAAAGCTGCACTACTAAAAAAGTTTGAATTTAATGCTGAATCATACAGAGCTAAATTACGTAAGCTCAGGAGAAGCTCTGATATGAGCTATGAGGAGCTAGTCACGAAACATTGTCAGTTTTTAAAATGTTGGTGGGAAAGAATTGAGGCAAACACTGTTAATAAAACTGAAAATGTGATTTTATTAGAACAGTTTTATTGGGCATGCCCAGCAGAGTTAAAAACCTGGCTAGAGGACCGAGACCCAAAAACAGTGCAAGACGCTGCTGAACTCTCGGACCACTATGCCAAGAGCAGACCTGCTCTGAGAGTGAATGGGGTGAGTGTGGCAGCACAGAAAGGGAAAAGTGCACCTTCAGGGCAGCTAAAATCCTCACTGCCTCCACCGAAATCAGTTAGCCCCAGGTTTCAAAGAAAAGATTTCTCTGAAGTAAGAAATGCTTGTTGGTTATGTAAAGAAACTGGGCACATTGCCAGACAGTGTCCAAGAAGGGCAAGTAATAATAAGCAAAGTAGTACCAGAAAGGAAGTGGGTGGTTTGTGTGTTCCTGGAAGCATGCCAGTGAACATGAGGGAACACATGCACCCAGTAATAGTAAATGGTGTACAGACGCAGGGGTTAAGGGCACAAGGGCATCCCTGACATTGGTGAAAGGGGATCTAGTACAGCCTGGTCAGCTTATCCCAAACAAATACGTAACTGTACAAGGGTTTATTGGTGAAGGGAAAACATTGCCACTCGCTAGTGTTCTTCTGGACTGGAGTGAAACAGGGGGAACTGTGCAACAGGTGGCTTTTAGCTAAAACGTTAGCAGTAGATGTGATCCTGGGTAACAATCTCCAACAGGGGATGGTATGTGCAGTTACCCATAGCCAAGTGGCAAGGGAAAATAGCAGTTCCCTGAACCCCACAGAAACAAGTGTGGAAACCACGGAGAGGCTGGTTCCCCAGCCTGTGTCTCCAGATGGGGAGACTGATAAAAAGGGGGTAAATTTTTCCCTGGTAGTGAGTGACCACACAACTATGGAAGGTTACTCCGAAGAAGGAGGGGTGACCAATTGTCAGAGGGTTAGGATTGACAGTGATCCTGAGGGCCCTGAAGCTAGTGCTAGGGACCCTAGTTTAGCGACTGAAGGGGACTTGTCCCATGCCTTGGGACTGTGTGAGAGGTCTGCAGCTGCTCAGAGGAGTGACCCTAGTTTAGAGAAGCTGAGGGCTTGGGCAGACTCTGAGAGAACACAGGGAGGTGACAGCAGACATAAGGTTTATTGGGAAAATGGACTTATGTATACACAGGCAGTACAGACAGAGGGAGGGATGCTAGGCAGGCAGCTTGTCGTTCCCCAGGGGTATTGCGAGCAGTTGCTCAAAATTGCACATGATATTCCCTTGTCTGGTCATCTGGGAATCGCACGAACTACACAGCGGTTGGCCCAGAATTTCTACTGGCCTAACTTCACCCAGCAGGTGAAGGAGTATTGCAGGTCTTGTCACCAGTGCCAAGAAATAGGGAAGGCAAGCAAGAAAACCCAAGCCACCCTGATCCCCTTGCCCATAGTGGAGAAGCCATTCCAGAGGGTGGGAATGGATATTGTGGGGCCTTTAAATACCCCCAGCTCCTCAGGGAAGAGATTCATCCTGACTGTGGTGGATTATGCCACCCAGTACCCAGAGGCAGTTGCCCTATCCTCACTGAGGACAGACAAAGTGGCAGATGCCTTACTTGAGATTTTCTCCCGTGTTGGGTTTCCGTAGAAGGTAATCACCGATCGAGGGGGTTCCTTCATGTCGGACCTGATGAAGTGTTTATGGGAGAAGTGTGGGGTGGTGCAGAGATGCACAACACCGTATCACCCACAAGCCAATGGGTTTGTGGAACGTTTCAATGGTACCCTGAAGTCAATGCTCCTGGCATTTGCTGAACAGCATAGGAGGGACTGGGAGAACTACCTTCCCCACCTGTTTTTGCATACAAGGTGGTGCCCCAAGAGTCAACAGGATTTTCCTCCTTTGAACTCTTATATGGACGCCAGGTATGTGGGCCCCTAGACTTGATCCTGGAGGACTGGGAAGGCAAGCACGCCGCCCAGGGAACTCCCATTGTGGTTTATGTCCTTAGGTTTAGGGAAAGGCTGAAGGAGCTTATGGGGACAGCCCAGAGCAACCTGGCAGCTGCCCAACAGAGACAAAAGGTGTGGTACGACCGCAGAGCCAGAGCTCACTCATACATGGTGGGTCAGGAAGTCATGGTCCTTATTCCAGTCTGGAAAGACAAGCTGCAAACCTAGTGGGCAGGACCGTACAAAGTGGTTAGGAAGGTAAATGATGTGAACTACATTGTGGAGTTACCTGACCATAGAATGACTGAAAGGATGTACCATGTCAACATGATGAAGCCATATGCAAATAGGGCTGACATGGTGTTCGCAGTGTGTAGTCATGGGGAGGGGACGGACGAAGGAGACCCCCTTCTGGATTTGCTGGAAGAGAGTGAGCGGGAGTCCTCTGTGGAGGCAGTAAAATTGTCTCCTCAGCTGACCCCAGGCCAGATCAAGAAAGTGAGGGAGGTTTTAGCAGACTCTGCCCCCTTGTTTAGTGCCAAGCCTGGACTAACCCCCTTAGCAACACACGATGTGGAGACAGGGACACAGATGCCCATATGGCAGACAGCATATCGGGTGTCGGAGGCTGTCCAAAAGGACATTAGGAGGGAAGTGGAGTACATGCTGGATTTACGGGTAATCCAGAGATCCCACAGTCCCTGGGCCTCGCCCGTAGTCCTTGTGCCCAAGCCAGATGGCTCAACTCATTTCTGTGTGGACTATCGTGGACTAAATGCAGTCACGAAGTCCGACACCCACCCGATGCCCCAGATGGACGAACTCCTGGACAAGTTGGGAGGGGCAACCTACCTTACGACTATTGACCTGACCAAGGGGTATTGGCAGATAGAACTGACAGACAGAGCTAGGGAGAGATCGGCCTTCATCACTCCGATAGGCTTATTTGAGTTTAAAGTAATGCCTTTCAGAATGAAGAACGCCCCGGCCTCTTTCCAAAGGTTGATGAACCAGGTGTTGAATGGTGCTGAGGAGTATGCCGTAGTGTACCTGTATGACATTGCCATCATCAGTACCAGCTGGGAGGAACACCTTTCACACCTTAGGTAAGTGCTGGGCAGGATACAGAGGGCCGGGCTCGCTGTCAAAGCTGAGAAGTGCCAGGTGGCCATGGGGGAAAGTGGCATACCTTGGGCATGTGGTAGGCCAGGGACAGCTCCATCCTAACCAAATAAAGACAGAGGTGATTCAGGCATGGCCCAGACCAGAAACCCAGAAGCAGGTCAGGAGCTTTCTTGGGACAGCAGGGTACTACAGGAAATTTGTACCCAATTACAGTGCCCTGGCTGCTCCCCTATCTGACCTGACAAAGAAAAAGATGCCAAAGAAAATTACTTGGGGCCCAGCCTGTGAGGAAGCCTTTACCAGACTGAAGGAGACACTGTGCAGTGCTCCTGTTTTGACAAGTCTGGACTATAGCAAAACCTTTATAGTTCAGACAGATGACTCAGATGTGGGTAGTGGGGCAGTACTTAGCCAGACATCTAGCCAAGGGACAGATCACCTAGTTTTGTACCTGAGCAGAAAGCTGCTCCCCAGGGAGCAAGCTTACTCCATGAGGGAAATGGAGTGTCTTGCCATAGTATGGGCCCTGAAGAAATTAGAGCCATACTTGTATGGGCAGTATTTTGTGGTGCAGACTGACCACAACCCCCTGGTTTGGCTGACGCAGATGGGAAAGATCAATGGGAGACTACTAAGATGGAGTCTTGCTTTGCAAGGATATGATCTGACAATCATACATAGGGCAGGCATTAAGAATGAGAACACAGATGGGCTGTCTAGGGTCTATGAGGAGTGAACTGATTTGGGAAGCTCATCCCATGTAGGGGATAGATCCCCCAAATTCAGTCGAGGTGGGGAGGAGTGTGACGTAGACAGCCAGTTTGGAGTGCTATATTATATTTTTTTAATATAAAATGTATTAATGCCTCTGCTGAAAATTCAAATGCTCTAGGAATGACCTCTGTCATCCCCCCCTCCCAGATTTTAGCTGACAGATGCAGGCCAAGAGAACTGCTGACAGCATTGTATCACACACTCAGTCTTTTTAGAGACAATGTGTTACTGGAAGATTTTTATTAAGGATCTTGTTTCTCTGAGCTAATTACAGAGTTGTTAAGTTAATTTTGTTAAGAGAGAAATCATAAACTAGGTTTATGATGTTAAAATAAGGGAAGCTAGGATGTTACATAGAGGTGTATGGTTGTAAATGACCCTATGAAGCCTGTGTGAAGAGGGTACAGCATGAAATCAAAAGAGGTGTCATTGAAACTTGAGTTATGCTAAGGTTGCAGAATTAATACATCCTGTATAGCTATATAGTATAGATTAATAAAATGACATCCTGTGGTTGTATAAAAATATATTTTTGTTAGATATTTGACCAGAGGAGGGGCTGGATGACTTCATCCAAAAGGGGTTGGCCAATACTGCTTGAAAAGATTATTCTTTTTCACTATAGATACACTTTTTATCTGACACTGACTAAGGAAACATCTGAGCACTGAAAACAGGTATTTAGAAAGCTAGACAAAATCTAAATATAGTTGTAGGAATTGCACTGTTTTAAACCTTGTTTTGTTTAAAGATATGTATGTCTTATGATACAAGAGTTCTGTATTGTATATTTGACGTATTATTATATATTTTAGTAAAAATTCTAATTTTAGAGCAAACCTGATCTGTCTTTGAATCATTTTGTTTTGCTAAGAAATATTTATGGTTAAGCAGACGTAAGCTTGTATGGTGGTACCAAACTGGAAATAGAAGCATTTTAAATCTGGGGTCTTTATTAAGTTTTAAGGGTTCATCTCTGAATACCTGGTTAGGTGCCCGTAGGCAAAGATATCTGGCCCCCCGAAGACAGATATATCTGAGCCTGTGCATTGGGTATGCTAACAAGAGGTTACAGTTTGAATCCCCTCCAGAACTGAGACCAAAGGTTGATCCGAACTCACAAAACAGACAAGAGGGTTACCTTGTCTGTTACACTGTTCACAAGACTGCGCTCAGAGGTTGGCACTTTGGGAGTAGAGGGCCTAACCTGCTGAGTGAATCTGTGACACAGACCAGTCAGTCTTACCTCAGTAGTGGGCAAGATTATGGAGACACTTCTTAAGGAAAGGATAGTACAACACCTGGAATCCATAGGAGCACAGGATCCAAGACAGCATGGGTTTACAACAGGAAGGTCCTGTCAAACTAATCTCATAGATTTCTTTGACTGGGTAACCAGAGTGGTGGACCAAGGGGGATCAGTTGATGTCACCTACCTTGACTTCAGCAAAGCTTTTGATACTGTTCCACATAGAAGACTGAATAATAAGCTGCGTAGGCTTGGGGTGGGTCAGAAGTTGTTCAGCTCAGTGGCAAACTGGTTGGCGGGCAGAAAACAGAGAGTGGTGGTAAACAGTATACAGTCTGAAGAGATGCAAGTCACAAGTGGGGTACCTCAGGGATCAGTCCTGGGGCCAGTCCTCTTCAATATCTTCATCAGTGACATTGCAGATGGACTGGAGGGTAAGGTTTGTCTGCTTGCAGATGACACCAAGATCTGCAACAGAGTAAATGATCCAGAGGGAGTGGGCAGAATGAGAAGAGATCTGGATAAACTACCAAAATGGTTGAAAGAGTGGCAACTGGGGTTTACTGCAAAGAAGTGCAAGATCGTGCACACAGGGAAGAGAAACCCTGAAGCCACCTATAGGCTGGAAGGGGAGTTGCTGGCAGTCACAAGGGAAGAAAGAGACTTGGGCATCATCATCACCGAAGACCTGAAATCATCCAAGCAGACCACTAAAGCAGTAGGTAAGGCTAGGCGGATGTTGGGGTGTATTAGTAGGGGTATCACAAGTCGGAAGAGGGAGGTAATGATCCCTCTTTACAAGACACTGGTTAGGCCCTCTCTGGAGTACTGCATGCAGTACTGGAGGCCGCACCTTCACAAGGACATTAACCAAATTGAGGCAGTCCAGAGAAGGGCAACCAAAATGGTGCAGGGACTGCATCAGAAAACATATGAGAACAGATTAATGGACCTCAACATGTATACCCTACAGCAAAGGAGGGAGAGAGGTGATATGATCGAAACATTCAAACACCTTAAGGGCATTAACAAGGTGAAAGAGTTTAACATGTTTCAATACAAGAAAAATAGCAGGACAAGAGGACACAGCATGAGAATAGAGGGAGGCTGATTAAGGGGTAATGTGAGGAAGTTCTTTTTCACAGAAAGGCGGTGAATGCATGGAATGGCCTACCTCAAGAAGTGGTGGATATGAATACAGTGCAGGGCTTCAAACAGGCATGGGATAGGCATAAGGGAGCAATACAGATGAGTATGGAAAGATAGGCCATTGACAGAGCAAAGGCCGATGGCACATTCATAAAGTAGAAAAAGAAATGGGCAGACTAGATGGGCCTTGCGGTCCTTATCTGATGTCAACTTCTATGTTTCCATGTTACATTGCCAAGTACTATTGCCTTTCAGTGAATGTCACTGTAATCACATGATTACCTTTATTCCATGGTCGCCGTAATTGTCATCGCCGTTACTGAGTAGCTGTTATTACGTGATACCCTTGATCTTCAGCAATTCTTAATTTGCATGAGTGTGCAGGGTCATTCCACCACATTGTCCTTTTAAAAGCTTCAGTCTGTGTACAGTGCAGATGGCCTGGGTTGGGTCCAAGTGCTTTGGAGCTTGCAACCAGCCAGGCAGGACCCTAATCAGCTCCACTGTGTAGTCACTTGCTTGTCAGGGCAGAGGGAGCACTCTGTTAATCAGTAAATATTTATTTCTAAATCATTACTGTTGCCACATAAATGAGTTGTTTACATTGTCTAGCTATTCTCCACTATGGAAGCCACCATGGTTGATGCAGGACTTTTGAATTTGGACCAATCAGGACCAAGGGGTCCTCTAGGGTTCCTAATTACAATGCTTTGAGGGTGAAACTGTGAACTTTCCTTGTTGGCACCTAAATCAACCAATGGGAGCTCCCAGACTGTGATTATCAGCCAGGTTAGCTAACCAGACTGCAGAAGTCCTGGACTAAGTGTGGGACTGTGCTGAAAAATGTCAGTTGTGTTCAGCCTGAGCCACCAGGAAGGAACTCCTGTGAGATCTGAGGAGCACTGCAGGAAAACAACCTGTATTTGCCTCCTGTGGACCCAATTTGACTCCAAAAAGGGATCAATTGAATCCAAGACTGCATGACAACAGAATTGAAGTGAAGTGAGTAACTTCTGTAGCTGAGAGCTACAAACTTGGAAACTGTCCATTTACCAGAAAGAGAAAGTTTGTTGTTTCATCTGCCACTGCGATTGTGGCCTACTGCATGTGTGGAGATATTGATCCAGGGACTCCTGTGCCAAAACAGGATCCACTCCAGTGCAGGAAAGACTTTACCAGAGCACAGCTGGAGGGTTCACCAGCATGCAGCCAAAACATTAAAAGACATTTCTTCAGCAGGGCCTATGCCAACAAAAGCCCAGCCAGACTGTTTCTGTGCCATCCTCAGCATCCTGGCGAGAGACCAGCCTTGGGAAATTAGCCCCTGTGCAGCAATCAAGCACAGGTTGCGGCAACCTACAGGGAAAGACTGTGAAGGGGAAGTGAGTTGTGTCAGCCCCAGTCCCCACCAGCAGCTTGAAAGAGCCACAGGTCTCTAGTTTTGCCAACTTCAGCATCATTCCCATTGGATACAGTGAGTACAACCAGGGTAGCTCCCTACAACAAAGCATCAATTATTTAATGGTACCATCTGATTCAATTTGCCAGTTAATGTGTTTTAATGTGACTGAGCCATCTGGCCACAGATACAAATGGTTCTTGGTTTTACAAGTGTGTTGCTGATATTTGTCAGTGTCAGTGGTTCAGCAGGTAGCACACTTGCCTCTGAGGCCGGGAGATCAGAAGGCTGTGGGTTCTATCCCCACAACAGGCACTTGGGTTAATATCCCAATACTGACACTGTAGTGCAGCATAAGGGGAATGCTGCACTTCTGAGGTGCCATCTTTTGGATTCGATGTTAAACCAAGGTCCCATCTGCCTGTTCTGGTGGTAGTTCAGGTGGATGTTAAAGATCCCATGGCACTTCTCGAAAAGAGTAGTAGGAGGAGGTTTCTATTGAAAAATAACATATAACAAAACATGAAGTAAATCAGAGTTTAAATCCAAATCAAAATATTCAAACAAAAAGGAGAAAAGAAAACCAAAAGCAAAAAAAAAATAAGATACATATGAAGTTAATCATACTGTTTACAAACAAATTATTAAACTTATATCACCTCATAAACAATATATATTACTTTCCCTATCCCTCCCCAAGTGCTGTATCATTCTTAAGTGATAGGGAAATCATTGTCAGTTATCCATGGAAACCCAATCCATAACTCAAGCAAAGTTTCAACTGTCAAGGTTTTTTTTCTCAGTCTCACATTTTCTTCATTTCCAACGTAACTTTGTTTAGTATTTCTATGCAGTTCCTCTCTTTTTGTCATAAGACAAAATTACGTCTTGCAAGCCAAATATTCCATTCAAATAATACCATTAATATTTGTAAAGTACTAGTGTGCCGATGAAAGCAGGCTGCATCAAAAACCCCATACATTATATTTACATATGTCACTGTTCTAAAAATAGGTTTGCTCCATTTATGTGCTACATATAACCAAAAGTCTTTAATAAATGCAGAATGGAATAACAATTGAGAAATGGTGTCTTCTTCCTGAATACAAGTTCATCTTGAACAATATCTTTCTTGTGATTTGAGTTTCTGGTTTGATTTAATATTAATTTTCTCATGGCGCACTAGCCAGTGAAAATCCTAGAATTGTTCTAGTATTTTTCTATTAATTAGAAATTAAGTCAGTGTATTCCTATAGTCAGAGGGACATTTAGGAAACAGAACCTCAACATTACAGACAGTATCTAATAAGTAAAAGTATAATTGCATTCTCTGGAGAGTTATTATTTGAGTTTTTGTAATGTTCCACTGTTTAATTCTTTAAAAAGTCCCCCTAATATATTCAGGCACTGCAGTTGATTTTTTAATTACTTTTAATAAGTTTTTGTCCCACAGGGATAATCAATGCATGCATTTCAGTTTTAGAAAGGGTTCCCACCCATGTTGTGTACCTAATATCAGTTGTTTTATAGTATTATGTGGGAAAAAACTATTAAAAAACAAAATCGGGTTAGGCATAACCAATCCCCCTTTCTTTATTCCTAGGTACAGTATCTCTCTTTTTATAGGGTTAAGCCTGCTTCCCCTGTAGACTTGAAAAAAAAATACTTAAAAGTGACGTTTCTAGTACTTTAGGGGGTGGAAAGACGTAACTCGCATATAAAAAACTGGTATTAAGTATGATTTAATTAAATAAAGCCTTTTCTTTTTATTTAATTTCCACTTATTCCAAGTTCCCACTTTAGCTTTTCCGATATTAATTTTTTTGCTCCCAATTAAATAAGTCCAGACCAAAGTTACCAAAAGAAATACCTAAAATTATTATTGGATCACAAATAATTCTAATCGCTCCTATCACACCTGTGAATTTTAGAGAATAATCAAGTCTTTGCCCAACACATTTATCCAAATTGAGAGATGCCCCTGATAGATGTCCAAAAGTTTTGCAGATATCTAAGATATGAAGAATGAAGATTTCATTTTGCACTATAATATTAATATTGCCTGCATAGGTTAATATTCAAAATGGAAATTCCTGCACTCCTATAGAGATAGCTTTAACCTTTTCAGAAGTATTTATTATCCGCAATAATGAATCTATAAAAAATGAATATAAGATGGGACTTAGAGGGCATCCCTGCCTTACCCCCCCCCCCAATTGTATCATCTGACCAAACCAGCCTTGCACTATTACTTTAACTGTTGCTGTGTTGTATAAAGTTTTAAGCCATGTGATAAATTGCATGGGTATCTTACAATGTATCAATATATTCCAGAGAAAATCATGATTCACCTGGGTGAATGCTTTTTGTTGGTCTAACGAAATTAAAAAGGCATCTATGTTACCTGTTTTCCCTTGCTCAACTATTTCCCTTATCAGATATAGATGATTATGAAGAGTAGGGGAATTTCCCCGGTGTCCTGGCCAAATTTACTCCATTCACTAAAAAATCCACCAACAGCTTAATCTGGTTCAGTTTCAGTTAGTTACCATCTGTATCCCCCGGTCACCCATGAAAAAGGAACTTCTAGTCTCAGTGGGCCTACCGGGTCAACAAAATTCAATAAATAAATAAATTTAATCACCCTTCTTTCCATCAAGGGCTCAGACATCAGCCGCAACACCGGCCAACCTGCAGCACTGCCTCTGGCATGCCTGTTTTCCACTCTGGATACCCAGTAATTGCATGAACTGATAAAGTCAGTGACTGAAGTGATTACAAATAAATCTGATCTGTCTCAGCACAGTAAAGTAATCATTAACCTAAATTCTCACCCTTCCCTTGTTCACATCCCCTCAATAAACCTGATTTATTGTTTACTGTTAACCTAGCTTGTGAGCACATCATTACCTGGTGTAAAGTTACTGAAATATTAGTAAAGCATACTGAAAGTGCACATCTGTGTTATTGAAGTTGTCTTTTACAGAGGGTTGCAGGGTGAATGGCAGGAGACCAAATCCTGCCAGTAAGTGGATTGTGCATGAGCATATAATTAATGCTGGTGTTACCCTGTATCCAAAGTGTTAAGTGTTGCAGTTGTGAAACAAAGTGTAACAATTCATTAGGTGGGATAGTGGGTGGTTATAGCTTCCCAGAGGGCTGTACCAAATCTGTTAGGAACACACTTAAATATTACTCTGGGTGGAGGCACCATAATCATGAAAGTACTGTGGGTAGAGAGACCCCAATATCAGCTAATTATGAACCCAGGCCCCTCAATCTGCAGTTATCGAGGTGAGCAGGGGAAGTAGCCCTTGATATAATGGTGCCAGGTTACATAAGGGAATATGGTAATTTAAAAACGCATTTAAACCAGGTGGCTAACAAAATCCATCAAAGTGCCAGTGGTACTGAGCAGCACTAAGGTATGGGACTGTCATTTTTGTATAGCAAAAAGGAACATATATTGTACATGCTAAACAATGTACATGCAGATGCTGCACATTACAGACACATACTGTTCATGCATGCAAGTACACACATACACCTCAAAAAATAAACAAGCATAGCTCACACAATACTCAGAACATTTAACCTGATCAGTTCCTGCACTGGGGCATCTAGAGTTGGCATGAACTTTTCCCAGTTTGTAGTAATATTTCCAATTTGCATTCAAACTTCAAAGTCTCAGCTGGAGCGTTTTAAGTTATCAACAATACAGAACTTCAGACCTTGCTAAAACTCTATCACTAACTTCGGCAATGACATCTAACAATTTCTCTCATACCACAGAAACTGTAGTGAGAACTAAAGAAACACCCCCCACACACACACACAGGCTCGAACCTAAGCCATCTACCAACTACTGCTTGGTAGCCTGTAGTTCTATCATTCTACAAAGGGTCATTGACAGGAAATACATTGGCAAAGGACATTCAGCACTGAGTGAAGATTCCCCAACACACACACACACACACACACACACACACACACACACACACACACACACACCACAGTTGCAGTGGATTTAGCAATGAACTAGTCAGTCAATTTGAATTAATAGTTATAAACTGCATCCAAATCTAAAAGTCTCAGCTGGAAAATTTCAAGTTATTAGCAATATAGAACTTTATATCTCGCTGAAACTCAATCACTAACATCAGCAATGGCATGAAACAATTTCTCTCACACTACCGAAACTGAGTAAAAAAGAAAAAAAAATGTCCCATGTTTAAGATTAAAGCCAGATCCCCTTCCCACGACAACTACTTGGTAGTCTGTAGCTGTACCACTGCACTAAAGCATACTGACAGGAAATGCATACAGTGGCAAAACAACATCCAACACTGAGTGCAGACCTGCCCCAACAACCGCAGTGAATTTAGTAATGCAACAGTCTGTCAGTCTGAGGTAATGCTTCCCAAGCTGCATTAAAAACCAGAAGGTCTCAGGTGGAACTTTTCATGTTGTCATCAATCTAAAACTTCAAACCTTACTGAAACTCTATCACTAACATCAGCATGGGCCTCTAACCATTTCTGTCATACTACAGAAACTATAGTGAGAAAGAAAAAATAATGTTCCACACTGGGGATCAAACCCAGGCCTGTTTAGGTCTGAAACACTATACAAGGGCATAAAAACCCTATCACTGACATATCAATGACATCACACAGCTGAATTACTCACACTGAATGTACCTTTGAACTTGACTAAATGCAAAAGGGTACACATGACTACTATAGATGCTGTGCTATTGGTGCCTAAAAATGTAATAAATGAAGAAAACAACAAATATACATAAAGGGTGGGATATTCAAAAGGGTTGCGCCATGCGCAATAGGGTTGCGCCTGTGCAAGTCCAAAAGTGCGCCATTCTGCGATATTCTGCAGGAGGCAGTTGCGCCACGGAAAACATGCTGAGCAACAGCGCAATGCAAATGATGGCATTCGCAACCGAAGGGGGTGGATCCATGCATAAAGAGCGCAATGCGATATCCAAAGACTTGCACAATGCGCAACAGTGGAACAGCTGGAAGTTGGGCCCCAGCGGAAATTAGCCAAAATAAAAAGGCTCAAGGAAGCGGCGCAAGAACACCACAGGGATGCCAAGTGGGGAAGAGAGAGAGAGAGAGACAGACAGACAGTGACAGGCCAGGGCAGGCAAGGGAAGCAGTGTGGGCCATAGGCTGCAGAGGCCAGCGGGGGGTGCCCGGTGCAGTGGAAGTAGCAGTCAGGGCAGCGGGGTAACAAAGCAACATCAGCGGGGGCACAAGCCAGGAGATGGACAGTGGCAGCTTCCACCTGGAAGCTGTAATGAGGGTGAGAATGCAGGTGCAGGGGACGGGCCATGGATGGCCCGCCGGTGGTATGCCCAACAGGCAGCACCGTGTCTCGATCAGCTTTGAGTTGTACACAGATGTAGAGATCGTGGGCAGTACTGCCTGAACAAGGCAATACTGAGGCGGCTCTGTGAGCTCTGCAGTGATGTGATGCAGGCACCCTCACGACGGAGTCATGCTCTGTCGGTGGAGACCAAGGTGACAGCCTGCATGTGCCTGCTCGCCACGGGCACCTTCCAGAAGCCAACAGGGGACACCACAGGCATCACACAGTTGGCGACGTCACACATGCTCACCCAATTCCTCAGCGCACTGCTGCCACATGCTGCGGAGCACATCCATTTTCCCAGCACCGTGGCAGAGCGTACAGCAAACATGCAGGCGTTCCACAGGGTAGCACGTATGCCTGGCGTGCTAGGGGCCATAGACTGCACCCATGTGGCCATTCGCACACCACCTGGCCCCAATGGGGCCGCATACAGGAATAGAAAGGGCTTCCCCAGTGTCAACTGCCAGGTGGTGTGTGATGCCACTGGGTGTATAATCAATGTCTGTGCCACACACCCTGGCAGAGCACATGATGCCTTTATATGGCATCAGTCCGCACTGTGCCATCGATTCGAGAGTGGGGACATCCCCATAGGCCATCTAATGGGTGAGTACGCATGTAGGAAATGCAAACTCGGGGCAAGGGTGGGAATGCCACAGGTGCCATGGTAGTGGCACACAGGGATATGGGCAATATGGACCTGAACATGAGACTGATCTCCACTATCTCCACACAGGTGACAGCAGATACCCACTCCGTCCCTGGCTGCTCACACCGTACCGGCGCCCCATGACCCCATCGCAGCAACGATATAATGAGGCACATGTCGCCACACACAACATCATTGAGCGGTGTTTGGGATGCTCAAGGCATGCTTCCGATGCCCAGACACCGCGGTGCCTCAGTACAGCCCCTCAAAGGCTTGTGGGATATTCCTGGCCTGTTGTATCCTGCACAACATGGCCAATGACTGTGGGATAGCCTTACAGGTTGAAGAGGGGACAGCGATGGGGACGCCAGCAACGCGGTGTTGATGGTGATGAGCAGTCCCCATGAGGGCGGGACCCCGACTGATCCGGCAGGCCCAGCTGCACGGGACACCATCACGGAGGAGCATTATACAACATAGGTAAGTCAAGGGGCCATGTGCAAACAACACTGTCCTGGCGCAACCCACAGGCACACAGAGTAACACACCAGGGGTGCATGACGGCAAGGGGGGTGGAAGGGACCAGGCACACAAACACACCATCAGGGAGGGGCGAACAGTCATATGGACACACACACAAACACACCAGGCACAAAGCGTACATGGGCAGGTGCACAGCAGAGCAGGAACAGACATGGCAAACACACAGATCCACAGACCACACCCACCACCTGTACTGTCCAAGCACGTGTGTCAGATGCTGGGCACCCTTACACCTTGGTGTACAGTACAATGCAGGCATCATCATGCACATGCACCTGTGGACAGCAGTCAGGATGGTGTGCAGGTGGTCCATATGTTGGTGTGATGGGCAGGGCACCCACCAGTGCACTGCCCACCATGACGCACAGTGCACACAGGGCAGCAGCAGACAGGGCCCGCACTGGGAGACAGGTCAGTCATGTTGCACCGTTCCACTGCCACCGCGGATGTGTGGGTGGCCCCGCTGTGACCCAACAGCACTGGCAGGCTGAGCAGGGGCCACATGGGGTGGCACCGATGGACCACCAGGGGTCCCACTGCGTGATCGCAACCTTGTCCGCACTGGGGTCTGTAGGATGCCAAACATACCTGCACCAGGGGTGCTTGGGATGCCCACAGCAGAACCCGGCGTCGACAGGCCTGGTGTCACAGGATGCCGGGAACGAGGAGTGGAGAGCGTACTGTGTGGGGTGCGCGGTACAGGAGCACCTGCGTGCGTGCCCAATGCAGCCACAACAGCGACCAATGCCTGGGTCTGCCTGTCAATGGCGGCGGTCACATCCAGCCACATATGGACCATCTCTGCACGGTCCAGAGCACACTCCCTGCTGTGCCGCTCCACAGCTGCACACAGTGCCTCCACAGGCGTTGCAACCCGCCTTTGCTGCTGTACTGATTCCCGCAGCAGGTGGGTGTGCTCGTCCAATGGGTACTCTGCCACAATGGCATCCTGTCCCCCAGGGTGTGGAAGGTCCTGATGCACAACACCCCTTGAGGGTAGGTGCTGTTTGCCAGGACCAGGAATGGGCGTATCAAAGGGTGGTGGGCATGTGCCACCACTGGACACTGTACCCCCAGACCTGGTGGGTGACTGCTGCTGCTGCCCCTCCAACCGCTGTGCCCCAGGGACCACTCGTTCCACCGCTGTGGCTGCAACAGTGCCAGACACCTGCACAGCCACCGGTGCTGCCCCACCGGTGCTGACAGGCACAGCCTGGGACTGTGCCGACATGCTGGCACACAAGTTGGAACCAGCAAGGCCCAGGGGCACGTGCTGGTCTGCTGTGTGTCCGTCATGGGACACACATGTCACTGCCCATTGCAGTCCTTGCATCATCAATGGTGCAGGTACGTGCTACAGCCACAGTCACAGTGTGCTGAGACACAGGCTGTGCACCCCCCACCTCCGACTCACTGACACCAGAGTTGGCAGCCCAGCGTGCATGCTGGTGCAGTGCATGCTGGCTGGTGACAGAGGTGGATGGACCTCCTCCATGTCCAGCAGGTCATCCTCACTGCCTGGACCCACCACCACCATCCCCTGAAGCGAACAGGATCTGTAACAGAAAGAGGGACATGTGAGTGCATGTGAACAACCTCCCCCAACACCACCACCATGTCATACCGTGCAGTGATGGGCTTCCACCTGTCTGGAATCCACCTCCTGGTACGCCCTCAATAGCACTGCACTGCATTGATGCAGCCAGTCGGTCCTCAGCCGGGGTCAGCTCCACCACCGCTGGCTGGTCCCCGCCAGTGCCAGCACGTGCCGCCCTGAGGGCTGCCACCTTCTCCTTCACCCTCCTGCGGTCTGTCCCAATCTTCTTTTTGCATTCCTGCATGGAGCGCTGGTGGCTTCCATGCAAGTTCACTGCCCGGGCTACCCCCTCCCATGCAGCCACACGGGCCTGAGGGGTGCCCCGCCATCCACTCAGTAGTGCCTCCTCCTCCAGGTAGGCCTGGAAGAGGGCCTCAGTCTCTGCCGTGGTGAAGTTGGGCCTCTTCCTCCTTCGCCCACCATCCTCACCCTCACCTTGGCTCTGCTCGGTCATGGAGATCTGTATGGGTGGAAGTGGACACCTGTCACTGTGCAGTCTACAGCGTTATCCCATGCCCATTGTCCAGAACATCCCACAGCATGCAACTCACCTCTCACCTGCAGTAACCCGAATCTGGCCAGCGCAGCCCATGCTCGCTTACTTTATAGCGCAATGCATGCAAAATAGAGTGAGCAACTGTAATGAGGCATAAATCGCACCACTCGCCTTTGAATAGCTGATTGGATGATTTGCATGTGTCGTCTGAATATCAGCGCCATTGCACTTTTCGCAATACGGTTGAGCCGGCTGAGCCAATAGCGCAGATCTGTGACTGTGCAGTACACTGCATTGTGCATGCCCAGGTAGCTTACACAGGCATCTGTCATGCTGATGACGTGCTGTGCGCGATCGGCAATTCAGGCCATGGCCACCATTGTGCCAGTGGCGCTTCAGCACTGGGCACTATATGGCGCTGTGGCACTACTGCGCAATAGTCCACTGTGGCACTGGCACACAGGTGGTCGGTCGCGCAGGATGCGTAGATGTCAGATGGCGCTGTGCGTGGCCTTGCGTCATAGACCCCTGACCTGGTGTCGACCTTTGCCCCCTGCGCTGTTCAGCTGCCATGTATGCGGCGCTATTGCTGTCTGGTGACAGCGCTATGTGGACCGACGGTGCTGTACGAACAGCACGATTGGAACCTATGGTGGTCTATTGCACAACATTTCCATGTGGGGTTGCCGCGCTGCGGGCGCCATATTGCCTGCTGTATAGTTGGAACAATGGCACGCAGGAGGGCACTCCAATGGAGCCCGGTGGAGGTGGCCAACCTGGTGGCCCTGGTAGAGCCCCACTATGGGCACTGTATGGGGAGGAGCCCCTCACCATGGCTCGAACACAGGTCTGGCTGCAAGTGGCCAATGACCTGGTGGGGGTCACTGGGCGGCGCCGGTCTGCCGAGCAGTGCCGGCACAGGTACAGTGACCTCCGGAGGAGGGAGCCGGACTTGCATGAGAGGCTACGGTCATGTGCCAGGAGGGGTATTGTGCCTAGGCCAGGTGGGTGTACCATCTATGCACCTGTATTCTCCGTAGGGGTGTGAGTGTTTTGGTGGCTGTGCATGGGTGATGGCTCTGACATGGTTGGCTGTGTCAGTGTGTGCAGGTGTGAGATGCATGGGTCTGGCTGTGTGGGCAGACACTCTCACTGGGGCAGGGGCAGTCTGCTTTGGAGTCACACTGATGTTTTTCTCAACATTTGTCTCCCACAGGCCGGGCAGAGAGGATGCAGGCACAGGATGAGGAGGGCCGTGGCAGGGCCCCGGTGGCGGTCGATGGTGCTGCGAGGGGTGGGCCACAGCAGCAGCAGCCACAGCTGCTTGCGGAGTGTGAGTATCATTACATCATGGATGCTATTGCATACTGGAGGGGGTGGGCATGACCACCAGCCATGCACAACACAACCATGCATGACACAGGCGACATTCATCACTGTCCAGTGTCACTGCACGTCTGTGTGTGCGTCACGGGTGGTCCATGCATGCACTGGGCACATGGCTGTGGAACTGGCATCGCACCACATTGCCACGTCACTTGACAGCCTTGTTTGTGCTGTGATGGACATGGGCAGTGTGTGTGTGCAGTGGTGCACATAGCTGGTGCCGCCTGGTTGGGCTTGCCATGTGCATGGTCACTATGGGTGGGTGCATACCATCACAGGTGCGGGACATTGGGCTATATGGCTTGCAGGTTGGGTGGTGTTCAGGGTTGTGGTCAGTCACAGCCATTGACTGTGTTCCCTTTTCCTAGGCCTCGTTGTGCTCTGCAGAATTGAGCGGGCACTGCAACAGCTGACCCGGGTGTCCATGGAAAACAGGACCATCCTCCAGGATATACAGCGCCATGGGCTACGGAGGAGGCACAGCCAGGAACGACGGCACCAGGCAGTGGAGGACCAGCCTGCCTGCTGGGCCTTAGGCCAGCTTTCCCTTCCCACTTCACCCATCCCTCCAATCTGCCTTCCTCTCCAAGTTGTTATCCTCTACCCTTGCCCACTTCTACCTTTGTACCCCTACCCCCCTTGTAAATAGTTTTATTGTTGTTCATTTTGTACTTTACATTTTTATAATATATATATATTTTGATATGAATACTGTGTTGGTCTCTGATTTGCAGCTGGCTATGGTTGCTCAGTTGCAGTGGTGTGCATGCCATCTGGGATGGTATGGTCCTGGGTGTTTGTGTGTGTGTGTGTGTGCGCGTGCGTGTGTGTGTGTACATGGGGAGGTATCTCCAGTGTGGCAGTGACTTTCTGTTGGTCTTGCCATCTGCTGCCACCCACTGCTGGGTGCACAGGGTGGGTCTGGCTTGTATGGTTCTCTGCTACACGAGGTTGACATGTGCGGAGAGGATGCATGGTGTTTCTGCAGTGCAGTCACTGCACATGGGTAGTGTCTTGGGTCAGTTGCAGGGTGTGCTGTGCATATGGGGGCTGATGTACTGTGGTTGTCAACCCCTGTGTGTGGCAGTCTCAGCCTGCCAGTGGTTGTGCTGGGGCGTCATGGCCCTGATGCTTTATTGCTTGTCCCCATGGGCCAGTAGATCATCCGTCCCACCCCAGTGATGCTGTGCTTGGGGTGTGCAGGTGTCTTGTTGGTTCTGCAGTGTGTTCCTGTGCCCATGTGTGGCATGGCTGGCAGTGGGCCCAGCCTGCCTCCTGGTTGTGCAGTTCCATTGCTCTGCTGGGGGGTGCTCTGCTTGCACTATGGCACCTCTGGACTGCTCACTGGGCTGGCCTTCTTGCTATGGCGCAACCTTTCTCTCAGCTTCCCCTTCCTGGTTGCGCTATGGGCGCGGTTGTGCGATATTCAGACATTTGCTGCTTGCGCAATTTGTTTTGCTCCATGTTTGAATATCGCGTCTGTTGCGCATATGCGCAATTGAATTGTGCTTGCTCCTGCTGTTGCGCACATTTTGGGAGCAGTTTGAATATCTGGGCCAAACTGTTTAAAATTAGGAAAAAGAGTTGACATACCAATCATATGCAACACTACAAAAAGAGTGTCAAAAATTAATAAGATGGATCAAAAAGAAACTTGAAAGAGAAATTGCAACAAACGGCAAAGGAAATAAACTGGTTTAAATGGTATATAAGATAAAACAACAATGAAATTAAATCTGTAGGACCACTGAATGAGGTCAACAAATCCATCAATGATGAGCATAATATGCAGACATGCATAATAAATACTTATTTGTATTTATTGACAACAGTGATCCAAAAACAGGAGTTCCAAATATTAAACATGCAATTGTGATTTTAAATTTGAAAACAGTATAGTCCATACTGGGATGCTAGCAACCTCTTTAAGCCTCAAGCAGTCCTTAATTTAAAAAACACATTTTATGGTTGCTCACCTTCAGTAGAATGTGCTGATGGAGCTGGCAGTTTTATCCAGATACATTTTTGTCTTTTTGAAAGTGAAAAACGGACTGTCCACCACTTTGGTGTCACCACGCAAAAACGGGTTTGCTTATATTCCTTGATCAGCCCCTACTGCATCTTTCCTGGATTTGGGAACACCCCCAACACAGTCTGGACACTCAGAATGCAGTGGGAGAAGAGAAGACTGTTGCATCATGAGTGGCTGCACTATTTTGGAGTGTTCCTTATGTTCAAGAAGCATGCAATAAAAATAGGTCAAGAATTTGAAACAAAATAAGGCTGGTTATACTTACACCATTAGCATTCAGCAAAGAAAGGAAGCTGATAAAACAATCGGCAACATGAATGAATTTTAGAGAAGCTAAGCAATCATAAAATGTGTGCTTTCACTTACAAATAATATGATGCAATAAGGGTTGACAGTGTCCCTTTAAAAAGTTGTTGCAACTACAGCCAAGTAAATCACTGAATCCAGATGACATATATCCCAGGGTAATGAAAGAATTGGCTTTAGAAGTTTCAGTCAGTTCCATTGACCTTCATTATAAATCAATCATTTTAGAATGGAGAAGTCCTGAAAGATTGGGGAGATGCAATCATGGCAACCCCCCCCCCCCCGACTCAGAGTCCATTCTCGAACTAGGGTTGTCAGCACTGCAGACGGCGATCATGCCTCTGCACCAGCGGGCCAGCTCAGGTATGTCTTATTTTAACGAGGCTGGGGATCAGAGAGTTGGGGGTACCACTGGACTGCAAAGACTGCTTTATTTTAATGGGGCCAGTGATCAGAGGGCAAGCCACTGGGCACCAATGACTTTTACTTAAAAGGGGCCGGGGATCAGAGGATGAGGGGGTGCCACTAGACACCAGGGAATGATTTCCCACATAGAGGGACAGGGATTGAAGGGTGAGAGGGTGCCACTGAACACCAGGAAATGATTTTACATATACAGGGACATGGATCAGAGGGTGGGGAGTGCCACTGGACACCAGGGAGTATGTACACATATATGGGGATGGAGATCAGAGGGTGGGGGGGTGCCACTAGACACCAGGAAGTAGGTGTGCTCCCCCAACCAGCAACTTGTTTGTTGGCTGCAGTGTCTCCCCTGGCCACTAGTGTTCCCTGGAGCAAGTCAGACATTTTTTTGACAATAATTGCACTGTGCAAAGTGATTGGCATTATTCCTTTTGTGCAGCACTAATGCGGTGGATATTGTGCTGTGCCCACATCGATCTCCCCACATACCCGTTTGTGGACCTACTACCTTATCTCCCTGTGCATGCTATCCTCTTTAGCATGCACTCCTGCTCCCTTTGAATATTGCCCATGGGTGCTAACCCCAGGCAAATGGTGTGTTATCACTTTGCCCACAGGGCAAAACTTTGAATATTGGGACCCAAATGTCTTCCCAGTCTTGTTTTATTCCTTGGGCTATGTGCAGTCCTCTGTGACTATTCTTAAGGCCTGTTTACACAACCTAATCTGCACCATTGTGAGCAGTGCTGATGAGATGCACCAGTGCAAATCAGGTCATGTAAATGACTTGCAGTGCTGTAGGTCACTCCATTGTGGCTAGTCATGATCCCTGGTTTGGTAGAATTGTGTACCGTTGCAGGCATTTTTTGCAGGCGTGTAAACATGCTGCTCCGCCTGCATAAGTGCACCCCCCTTGGCACCCTACACCACACCATTATAGTCCTATGAGTATTTTTCATGCTCGTTTTCCTCTACTCCTTTGCTTTTCTCCTGTGGTACCCCACATTCCTTGATCATTATTTTACAGTCATGCCACTAATGATTTGCTTGTTTGTCTTAAACCTTTTTATTTTTAGTTATAAAAATCTGCTTGTGCATCATAAGCCAAAAAGAAAGGCAGAGGTAGACAAACCCATCTAGAATTCCATTATTGTGGATACCCACTCTAACACTTGATGGGACATGAACCTCACCTTAACCCCAGCAGAAGAGGCATGTGCTTCACAAGCCCCCCTGACACCAACCCTGGCTCCAGCAGAAATACCGATGGAATGCAGAAAGTCTTCCTGCACCATTGCACAATGTTTGTGTGTGAATGGGAGTCAGCAACATTTCATGTGTAGTGTAATGGCGACAGAGCAGTGCAGATGGCAGCACGCCAGCATGGTGTATATAAATGCACCTTTAGACATGGGAGGACAGCAGGACCAGCAAACAAAATATTGGAGCTCCTATGGTTACATGACAAAATGCCAGTTTTCCACTTATTTAAAACACATCCTAGCATTTAACTAAGTATAATAATTTAGCACCTTCAGGGCCTCTGTCAGAGACTTCTCTGGGTCAGCCAGAGATAGTAGAACATCAAACCTACCTTTCGTTCCTTACAAGTTTTATACCTGCAATTTCTGTCTCAACCACTAGGGCCAGTGGCTCTATGTAGAATACTGACAAGAGTGGTGACGGGGGCTGTGATATTCCTATCAGCAACTGCACCATCAGGTAGACATTTGCTTTCACATACATTACTGGGAATGTGTGCAGTTTTTGAATGCATTTCACAAAAGTGTCATTCAATCCGAACTGGTCAATTCACTGTACAGGATCTCCAGACCGCCTTATCAAAAGCCTTTTCCATGTCAAGCCCCACCAGGAAAGTTCTCATGTTCTCTGTTGTAACATCTGCCCTGTTACATGCACTGCCATCCACATGTTGCCCTGTGCTTGGTGATTCACTATAAAACCTGCTGGACCTTGGTCTGGTATTGGTGGGAGGGCAGAAGCATTTTGCACATATTTAAGTTTTTGAAGGAGAGATTTCTGGAGAACCATAAAATGAGAATTGCAGCAATCAAGCCGAGAAAACTAAAAGCATGGCTAAGACTCACAGCAGCGGTAGCACCAAGGCAGTGATGAATAAGTGCAGTATTACAGCGGTAGAAGTAGGATGCTTAGAGCAGTGAGCATTGAGAGTCGGGTAAGAAGAATATTAGATTCAGGGTTTAGAATCAGTTTTGTACCCAGGGGGGAATCCCCCAGGGTCAGCCAGATGGGGTAATCACTAACAGATGAGGGATCACTAATAGATGGGGAGATCGCTAACATGAAATTCCTAAACAGTTCTCCTTGGTAACCTGGCTGCTGGGGGGGGGAAGAGATTTGTCTGCCAACTTCACAATGTGCTTCATCTGCTGTTCTCATGGTTGAGAAGTGTTTTTATGGGTTGTAGGGAGAATGGGGGAGGGGGTTGTAGGAGTTTAAACAATACCTGTCACGTTAAGAATTCCTTTCTGGGAAGCATAGGCACTAGCATGCAGTACAGTCCATACAGTAAATGCAGAGGTGGCTCCCCCCCCCCCTTTACTGTACTCCTTCACTCTGCAAAGTCATATTTCAACTCTCCTCTTACCATAATAGTCTTCCCAAACTGCTGACTGGTAACATACTACCCCCCCACCCTCTACTTACCTTCTCATGTGCCTGTCTGCTGTCTGTTTACAAATCCCCATCTCTCTTCTCACTGTCTCTGAAACTTGAATTTCTACACTTCTTCCTCTGTCAAACAAATTTTACATACCTCATGCCCCCTTCCCTTCTACTCTCTCTAGTTCCTTTAACACAGCCTGCTGTACACTCCTGTGAGTGGTACAGGGCAGTTCCAATATCACCTTTTGTGCTGTATAGAGGGGAGCCACATCACAGCCAAGGGGAGCGTTTGTTGACCTGTCATACCCTGCTTTCCTGGGTTTGACGTTGTTTTTTCCCTTTTCATGCCACCTAGTGTTGCCATGTAATTTGAGCGTAGCTCTCACACTGATGCAGCCCAACAGGCAAGTCTCGTGCTCTGGCCAGCCAGAAGGACTGCAAAAATGCCAGAAGAGCCACAAGACCACTGCAGGGCTGCTGTGTGTGAAAGAAAAGGGCAGTGGTGCAGACAGCAGAGCAAGCAGTTAGAAACCGCAGTGCTACAGAGTAGGGCTTTGTGTAAAAGATGCTTCTGACTCATCAGCTCTACCCTAATTTCAGGTCTGTGCACATTTTTTTTTCAGTTTATTAAACTTTATTGTAATTTCTTTGGTACAATAACAACAAAGATAACAAGCATTTGCCAATGCCAAATGGTATCTTGCTGGCGTTTGTCACTGGTAGTGCAGGAGTTAGAGAGATGCATAATAGGAATAGCAGTGGAACTGACATCAACCCAACCCCACCCTGCAGAGACTGACAGGCATTAGGGTGTGCCTTTGGGTTATCAGTCATAACGGTCACGCCATTTCACCTCACCCTACCCTGCAGACACCGATAAGTGTTGAGGTGTGCCTTGCGGTTTTCAGGCTTTACATGCACCCCATTCCATAAGGGAAAATGCTGAAATGGGTGCAATATAGGAGAATGGGGTGAACTTTGGGGCTGAAGAGGACAAGGCACACCTCGATGCCTGTCACTGGCTGCAGGGTGGGGGTGAGGGTGGGAGTGGAATGGTATGAGCATCACTATCGACAATCCCAAGTCACACCAGTGGCACCTGTCAGTCCCTACAGGATAGGGCATTATGGTCGGAAACCCTAATGCCCTGGGCGTTTCTTGGTATTTTCATTCCAAGTTTTCAACATGAGCTTTTTGTGCCCCACCGCATGAACAGCGACAGTATCAGTTTGTTAGCGGAAAGGTGATTATGCACAGTGACTGCGCCATTTGGCACCACAGGTGCAAAGACACATTTCAAACAGGATGTGAAAAATGACAGCTGTACTGTTCATGAGGAGGTGTAAAAAATGGCAATGTTAAAAATCTGGAGTGAAATATATCAATATTGGTGAAGTCACGTGCGTGCGTAGAAACTGTGCAATGCACACCCATAATGCAATTATTTTGGGGATTTTTTACACCAGATTTTCAACACAGGCATTTTGGGAATGCCACTCATGAACAGTGGCACTGTGATTTTCTTAATCTGTGTTAAACGTTGATTTTACACAGTGACTGTGCCCATTGTGTGGCACAGGTGCAAAAACATGTTTTGGGCAGGATGTGAAAAATGACAGCTGAACTGTTCATAAGGCAGTGTGTAAAAATGACAATGTTAAAAAACTGGAGTAAAAATATAAACAAATTGGCAAAGTTACGAGCGTGCATAGAAACTGCATAACGCATGCTAGTAACGCAGTCCTGTTTGGGAATTTTTTCACCAAATTTGCAACATGGGCTTTTCGGGACCTCTCCTGATAAACACTGTCACTGTGATTTTCTTACTCTGTCCCGAACATTGATTTTGCACAGCGACCTTGCCATTGTCTGCCAGATGTGCTAAAACACATTTTAGTCCAGATGTAAAAAATGACAATTGTACTGATCATAAGGAGGTGTCAAAAAATGGCAATTTTGAAAATCTGGAGTGAAAATATTACAAATTCTCGAAGTTACGAGTGTGCATAGAAATTGCACAATGCACACACATAACACAGTAATTTTTGGGAATGTTTTCACTAACTTTGCAACATAGGTTTTTTGAAGCCCACTTCAGGAACAGTAACACTGTTGTTTCATTACTCAGTCCCAAAAGGTGATTCTGCGCAGTGACTGAGAAATCACCTTTCGGGACTGAATAACGACATAACAGTGACTGAATTAATGAGGTGGGGTCCCAAGAACCCTATGTTGAAAATTTAGTGCCAAGATTTGCAAAATGGCAGAGATATCCACCTAAGTTGAAAACCTCCCATTTATGCCATTATACAGCTTACCAGCATTTCTTCATTTCACGGTTGGCTTTTGAAGAGTGCAGATGTGTTCTTGGTTCACCGAAGACTGTTGTGCCAGGCTCTGGAGGCAAGTATGAGGTGGGGTGTGTGGGGAGGTGGGTACACATAGGGTGGGTGAAGGTTGGAGGAGGGGCTACCAGGCAAAATGAGGGACTGTTTTCTACTTTTGAGGTAAAAAAAAAAATTTTTAAACTATTGTGGGAAGATTTTCTTTTTTTGTAGGTAGATTTGGTATGCTGGGGTGGATTCTCCAGTGTGCCACCTGCTGTTTTTTTTGGGGGACTGGCGCAAATGGGGATTGGGCACTGTGTTGGTAAATACAAAGGGTCTGTGTTTGGGGGGGGGAGACATGATGCCTAGGGGGACTGGGCACCCCCCTCGTCAAACGAAATGTGCAAGGGACATTATGCCAATGGGGAGTGGGCTCCCCCATCGGTAAATGAACTGAGAGGGGGCATGACAACAGGGGGATTGGGCACCCCATCAGCTTCATGGGGACTATGAGGCAGACAGTGACAACTGCTGCCATGTTTACTGAAATGTTACATCAGGCACGGCACCGCCCTGCAATGACAGGTCGCTCCATCATTGCAGCGGGGAATTCATTTCAAGTTGGTGGCATGCTTTTCAACTGCTGTCATAGACAGTGTGCTATTTAATTTGTGCCACACAGCCCAGCCAGGAAAAGAGTGGCGCCACTGGCCACAACACGACTGCACCTCCAAAACCTGCTATTCCAAGCTACCACAATATGTTGCTTGTGTGTGCATAAGACAACATAAAAAAGAAAAAGGATAATAACAATCATTTGCAAAACAGACTGGACATACAAATCCAAAGAATACCAAATCCCCCTCGACAATCCCTGGAACACACTAGTGATGCCCAGTACATGCAATGGTAACTGATGAAGGTTGTTCAATTCGAGGGCCCAGGATGATCTCCCAAAATGAGAGATTCCCAACAATCTGAGGTAGTACTGTAGCTTAAGTCGACCATGAGGGAAAGGAGGTGGCCAACAAGGCAAACAACTGTTCCCATCTGGATTGGAAACTGGGCAGTTGGTCACTCTGAAGGGCAATCTGTTTTTCCATTTCCAGTGCCATCAACATTTCCTGCTGCCACTCTTGGAATGTTGGGACATCATCATCTAACCAAGGTCTGTCCTCCCAGCGTCGCAGCTACATTGATCGCTCTCAGAAGCTGCAAGCTGGCGGATTTTAAGTTGGAGCCCCCTCAGTGAGAAATGGATGATTGCTAGTGCTGGAAGGGACAATGTGGGGAAGGATTTTGATCAGGATTTCGATGCTGCAAGCTGCATAAGGTGAAGTGATGGTGCTACTACTTTTCTTGGGTTTAATTTGTGGTATTTTCATACCTGGACTGTCTTATTGGGACTTACTCTGCTATCCTTGGTGCCTTTTTTCAAACAATAACACCTGTGCCTGATTGGTCCTCTCACCGCTGTGACATCATTCTGCCTGTAACAAGGTGAGAAGAGCACCCAGCGGTTGATCCAAACTTGTGCTGCAAATGTTGAGAGGGGTGGAGAGGGTGGCCTCTGCTTGGTGGGTCCCCCCCCCCCCACCGTCGCCACCGCTTCAATATCCCAGTAGCGCCTGACAGAAGAAGGAGGCGGCAACTTGGTGGCTGGTGTCAGGCTGTCCTCTCATCTGCTGCTGCATCGATTGCTCTCAAAAGCTGCAAGCTGGCGGATTTTAAGTTGGAGCCCCCACAATGAGAAACGGGTGATTGCTTGTGCTGTGAGGGGCGACGTGGAGAAGGATTTTGATCAGGATTTTGGTGCTGCAAGCTGCATAAGGCAAAGTGGTGGTGCTACTACTTTTTTGGGGTTTAATTTTTCTTGCCCACCTACCCCGTTCCCTCCTCCCCTTAAATGGACTTAAGCCACTCCCACCCGTGTGTCATGCCCTACTTAGTGTGTGGGATGGGATAATCCCTCTGCCACCTGAAGAGGCTGCCTCTTGGCTTGGACTGAACTTGACGGTTATTCTGTCCTGCATTTATATCCCCTGGAGGCTGATTGCTTCCCTGAACTCTCATTTTTACTGTGTGGTCTGACCATTAGTGTACAGTTTATTAGCCACTGTGAATCCTGAATATTTTTTACTGTCTCTGCATATTTTTACTGTCTGTACATGCTTTCTTGTCTTCACTACCTTATTAGGGGCTAATGTTTGTGTATTTTAAGGTTCAATTTTTGCCTGTATACTGGCTTTGAAACTTGCAGCGCTGAGGGGCCTCTGCTATGGGATCAGTTAATCCTGAGGTGCCTCGTTCCTGGTGGGTGTGACGGCAGTAGGTCAAGCTGTCCTCCTATCTGCCTGTTTCTCTGTGCCTTCTGGGTTGGCAGAGTGTGGAATGGGTGGCCTTGCTCCCGGGTGCTTTTCAGCAGGGACACTGGTGATCACAGGGCTGACTCAGGCGCAGCTCTGTATGACATGGGGGCTCCTAAGCCTCGTATGAATGGGGCTGTGCCCTCCCCTTTTGCTAATGTTCTCATCAGTGGCCTGTTCACTCTACTGTTCCTCCCCCTTCTTATTGTGGACAGTGCCCCTCCCATGGGACATTCCAGGGTCTCACTGGGGTCACCTGAAGAGATGGACTTTACATTCTCTAATCTAATAGCCTGTAACAGACAGCCTCCCTGGCCCAGCTGTTTCCTTAATCTGCGGTGCTTCTTGCATCCTGGCATTGATGTTAGGCATACTGGTCACAGGCCGTCCAGTATGGCTTGCCTCCCCCACCCCCCGAGGCATCTCCTTTGGCTTCTTTTGGTGACCCTTGTACTTGCAGGGGGATGTGGAGCTTAACCCTGGTCCTCCCTGCCCAGCCTTCTCCTCTCCTGTGGGCTGTCTGGCAATGGGCTAAAATTAGCTCATCTTAATATCCGCAGCCTTCTGCCCAACTACTCCTTGCTTGGGTCACCCATCATAAGCCTGACATCCTTGGGATAACTGAAACTTGGCTTAAACCCTCTACCCCTGATTCGGCCTGTATGCTCCCTGGCTTTGATTTTGTTAGGCAGGACTATCCAGGGAAAAAGAGGGGGGTGGTATCCTGATCTACTACAGGAGTCACCTCAATCTGTCGATGTTGGCCTGCCCTCAACTGCTGCAGTCTTCCCGTGAACTCTTGCACACTGTACTGCTACTCGGGAACACAAAGAAGCTACACATTGTGTGCACTTACAATCTCCCTACAGGTGGTGTCTCGGGTTTATCCTCCCTCCCTCCTTGATTCTGTCAGCTCAAGGTCAGGGAACAATGAGCTGTTGATTCTAGGAGATCTTAACCTAAGCTGGCTTGGAGGCAATACCAAGCAGTATGAGTCACTGCTTGTGGGCTTCTCTGTGTCCCAACTTAGTAAGGCTCCCACTAGGTGGTCCTCCAATGGAGGCACCGGCAGTCTCCTGGACTGGGTCCTGTCCAACAGGCCTGAGAGGATCATCTCATCTGGTACCCTTCCTGACTCCATTTTGGACCATGGCCCTGTGTACTGTATATGGAAGGTCTCCGCCTCAAAAATTCCTCCCAAAAATTACCCAAGTCAGGGACTTCTTCAGGTTTGACCTGGGGTCTTTCCACGAGGACCTCATACTCATGGACTGACCTGCAGTGATGGATGCCCAGGGTACTTCCTCTGCAGTCTGTCACTTTCTCAACATCTTTGGGGTGTTGCAGGACAAGCATGCCCCACTTGTCAAATGGAGAGTTAGGGGGGCTGCTACTAAATGGTTGCATGGTAGTCTCCTTGCACTTATGGGGACTAGAGACAGATGTTAGGCCAATTTCAAGATCTCGAAGGACCAGGCCATATTTCAGCATTACAGAAGGCTCAGAAATGAATGTAAAAAGGCGATCAGGACTGCCAAAAGTGAATTTTGTAAAGCTGCATTACGGACTTCAGCCAGGGACCCTAGGGGTTTCTGGAGGAATATCAAGAACATAGTAAGTGGCTCCACTTGCGAGGCTCCTGACATGCTTATCGATGGTGCTAGCTGTAACTATCTGCTAACCATCGCTAATGCATTTAACTCTTATTTCTGGGACCTGTCCGCTTTCACCTCTCTATTCTCCTCCACTGGTTGTGACAGTACCGTTCCGGTCCTGCCGCCTCAACTGGCCCCTACTTCCCGACCGTTCTACTTTAAGGCTGTGAAGGCTCAAGAGATGCAGAGATTGCTCTCTGGTCTCTCCCCCTTTTCTTGTGCTGGTCAAGATGGTATGGAACCAAAGCTCCTCCACCTGGCTGCTGCCTACATTGCCTCCCCTGTGGCCCACATAGTCAACCTATCCTTAGCCTCTGGGGCTATCCCTGACATATGGAAGGTGGCGAGGGTTGTCCCTGTACTCAAACAGGGCAACCCTAGGATTCTTGACAACTATCGGCTGATTGCCATCTTGTCTGCAATCAGTAAGCTTCCTGAGAAAGTTGTGGCGGGGCAACTTACGGAGTATATCCAGTCTCATGAGCTTCTGTCTCCCTCGCAGCATGGCTTTCATAAAGGGCACAGTACAACCTCTGCCCTGGTCACTGTCACTTCAGGGATAAGGGCTGCTATGGACCATTGCAGACTCTCGGGTGCCATTTCTATTGATCTCTCTAAGGCCTTTGACCTAGTTGACCACATCCTCCTCTCCTCTCAACTTAGGTCTCTTGGTCTATCCCCTCCTGTCCTTCGTTGGTTCTCCAATTACCTTCAGGGAAGGCAGCAACTTACCAAATTCAGTAAGGTGCTCTCGGACACCACTACTGTATCCTCAGGTGTTTCCCAGTAGTCAGTACTTGGGCCACTGCTCTCCTCCATATTTGTCAATGATCTTCCCTCTGCTGTGGCCTCCTGCAGGTCCATCCTGTATGCTGATGACCTGGTTATCCTCACTTATTCCCGGGACACTGGGGTCATTAATCACCAACTGAGTGAGGACTTCAGGGGTATCCAGTCCTGGTTATCATCCCACAACCTAGTCCTAAACCTTATAAAGACTCAGGCCATGCTGTTTGGATTCCTGGCCAAGCTTAAGGCCTCCCCTGTCCCTCTGTGTATCTCGGGTAATGATGGAGCTCCCATGCTTGTCACTGATTCTGTCAAATACCTGGGGGTGACACTCAACCCTCAGCTTGACCTTAGTCACCACATCCATAATGTGTGTCGGGCTGTTAACTGGAAATTGGGTCTGGCTTACAGGGCGAAAAATAACCTTCCCTCAGCTACTCACCTAGCATTGGCCAGAGGGGTGTTTCTACCATCCCTATGCTATGGTATCCTGCTGTTTTCCGTACCTCCAGAGTCCAATAACATTTGTCATTTTGCACTTGCAGCCCCTTGCCTCACTCACCATTGTGACTTGTATAGTAAGCTAAACTGGCTTTCTCCACCTAATTACCTAAATTTTGTTCTGGGCTGCTTCATGGGTAAGGGTTTGAGCACTGGCACCCCTCCCCCAGATTGGTGGAGCTCCTAGTACCTGCTGTCCCCTCCACCTACTCCCTCAGGTCTCTGGGCCCTGCTATCCTTAAGGTTCCTGCTACGTGTACTCAAATGGGAGACAGGGACTTTGCCTCTTGTGCCCCTAGACTATGGAATTCCTTTCCTATACAGGTCCACTCCTCTCCCTCCCATGCATGCCTACGAACCTCTCTGTGGATACACCTGAAACTCTCTTCGGCATGTGACTGTCGTAAGTGATATCAAGGCCACATGGGCCCGACGCTGCCCAACCAAGTCTGTCGAGTAGATACCAACTAAACAAACCTCAGGGGTAAAAAAGGAGTCTAAGCCCAGGAGGGTGTCTAAGGAGTGCTGGATCTCAGATCAGAGGGTAATGACCTTGTGACAATCCCAAAGAATGTGTTTGAGATGTCCTTCAGCCATCCCACAATGAGAACAGTTGAGAAATACCAGTTTACCCATCTTATGGAGCCCAGGAGATGTGAAGTAGAGATTATGGAGGATTCAGAGGTCTGTACACATTTTACATTCTTCTCACCCTTTCTCCTCCTCCTCCTCTGCTCTCCCTGCTTCTCTGATTTTAGCTCAGTGCATCATTGCTATACAGCTCTGGCACACTTCTGTGCCTAACACTGCACACACAGAGCTGCTGTAAAAGCCAATGACATGCTTCTCTTTAAAGTAGCAGGTGTTAATTACCAAAATAGTAGTGCAGGTCTCTCCTGCCTGGGGAGTTACAAATATTGTAGGAAACCTCCAAATAGCTCAAATAGTGCTATCCCCCCATCCCTAAATTTAAGCCCTGAGATTTGCCATGGGGAGAAGGGTGTGCACTGAATTCTCTGTTTTACTGATGTATGCCATAAGTAACAGCACCCCAAATGAAAAAGCCATTTAAAGTTTCTGAATGTGCAAAGGTTGAGCAGCTAATTTTGTGTGTGTTTGATGCTTGAGGGATGTATGGCTTTCTTAGCAGCTAGCTCATCATGAGTTACCTACCCATTGGTTGGAGACCACACCTTAATTAAAGGAAGACAATTTACAATTTAGACAGTACATCTTATATAAAGGATGCTGATCCAGGCAGTTTCATTTCAGAATAAGAACCCAGCAGATAGGCAGTATACCTTGATGTATGTCAGCTGGACAACTTCACAACAGGGCCTGATGTGAATACCAAAAGACCTCCAATTCAATTAGAGATAAAATAAGTAAGTGGCCAACTCAGGCAGAAAGAATATTATATCAGAGTTGCCATGCGGGGGACAGGGGTGCACTGAATTCTCTGATTTCAGCATTGCCATTGAGTTCAAGACCAATGATAACAGTAATTTTTTATTATAAAAGACAAGGAAAAATTTCAATTAAGTGAAAAGAGGAAGAAGATATGTTTACATCTTTAATTTTGTTTTGGACACACAGAGTTGGGAAATGTAGTATTGCTTCCTGTTTCAGGGCATCTGGTAGTAACTTACAATAACAGTGTAACCATTACAATTACCATATAACCGTGTAATTTATCTGTAGTAAATAGTTTGATTCTAACTTTATGATAAAAAACCCTAAATTGCCAAGAATTACCATGTACAGTAACTAAAACAATAGTTCAAGTACATAACAAAAGAAGTTACCATGAAACTACCTACTTATTACGTACACAGTAAGTTACACTGCAATACCAATAGTTTACCTTATTGTACGGTTACTTACTACTGTATAACTAACATGTAACTTGAGTCCCGAAATGTGATACATAAACGTTCATTGCAGTGAAAGGTTAATGAGATCACAGCAAGCATATCAGGTAGTTCAAGATATCCATGTCCAATCATCTCCAAAAGCCCTGCTTATGTTGTTAACCACTTGACTTACCTCTCACATATCCCTCCTTCTTACAGCCCCTCTGTGTTACAACTAGTGGTGGGCGAAGTGGCCGAAATTTGTTCTGCGAAGCAATTCACGGAGTAGTGAGGAATCCGCGTAGTACTCCGCAATGCAAAGCAGAGTACTTCATGTCATAATGAGGATCACAAAGTCATTGATTTTAAAGCACTTTGCATTACTCTGCCTTCCACCATTCACTTCCATGCCCATTTTTAGGTGAAGTACTTTGATTACAATGTACTTTGCATCACTTCACCTTGTTTTCTGGCTCCAAGGCAAATTTTGCATTGATTCATGGGATTGCAGGTCACATGGGCTCTAGATTGTTCTGCAGAGCCTCAGTTCTGTCTGTGTAGCGTAAGTGTGGTGGTAGACTAGTTGGAGACAGTTTGCTGTCTGACAGCTGCGACTGAAACCCTATAAAATCTGATAAAAAATCCTTTTTGAGCCTTTTTTTTTGTTTTGCTTAAAACATAGTACATCGATTGCAGGAAACCCTCCTGTACTAATACCATCGAGTGTTTATTGTTTGTGTGTGGATTTTGAAAGTTAATTTTGAACATTCAGTCTCTGTACTGAGAATCAGTTGAAGTGTGCTTTGAGGGTGATACATACCTGTGTGGTGTCGGTAGATTTAGATTAACTGTCTGGGAGAAAAAGGCAGTCTTTTTGTTTTGGTTATAGTTTTGTTGTATAACTTTATTAATGTACACACACTAATATTTTCAGTAATTCTTGAATTTCTTTTTGCTGAATTTTGTGTTGCAGCAGTGCATAATTGCAGTTTGTTGAAAAGATCTGGTTATATTACTGAAGTTTCCAAATTGCCATGCATTACTTGTGTGTGTGTGTGTGTGTGTGTGTGTGTGTGTGTGTGTGTGTGTGTGTGTGACATCACGTGTGCCATCAAATCACAGTTCACAGACACCTTTTATTGTGCTGCAAAGTAATTGCAGCAGTGTGAACCTGCTATCTACCACTGCTGCATGATTTTATACTGCTCTGTGGTCGGGATTGTGGTATACTGATTTTGTACTGTTACTGCAGTGCACTGCCCCCCAACTGGCAAAAGATATTCTTTTCCATATTGGATTTGGATTGTGACTGTTGCGAGCAGCAGTGGTTAAGCTGTTGTTGTGACATTGCATCTGCATCTTTTTCTTTACTGCACAGTGCACTCTAATCTGTCTGTGCCTGCCTTTGCATCTGCTTAGTTTGCAATCTACATCTGCAAGCCACTGTTTTTGGCTTCACATGTCACATCCACTGTGCCAGAGTGAAAGTTCCGAAATTTAAGTAGGTTTAACATTTTCTTGGTGATCCCCCAAAATGCCTGCAAAGAGACGTGCAAGCAAAGCTGTTTCTGGTTCTGGCACTGCTGCCAGGGGTAAGATTGTTTGTGGGCGTGGCAGTACGCAGAAGTGCATAGCTGATGTGAGGAAAGGGATTTCTCCATCAATGTTTTTTACAGTGCAGTCTGTAGCTTCACTCATAGTTGGAGGAGATGATGATGTCCCAGCTGGTGGTATTAGTGCAGTTTCTGCTGCCATGAGTATTACTGCCTCAAGTTCCACTTTTGACCATTTAACCATGCCAAAAAATATAGCTGAGTCTAAAGCAGTGAGTGACAGTGTAGATGATGTCATACTCCCCATCCCCAGTAACAGTAGTGGTAGTTGAACATGATTCTGATCATGGCGACGATATCGAATAATGTCACATTTCTTCCACTGTGGTGGAGGCCATGCCTTTGCCATCCAATGATTCACAGTGTGGTGCAAAAATATCAGGTGATGATGATGTTGCTGTGGTTGTAACATGTAGGCCACATGACAGCATTCAAGCAGAAAATGTGGATGCGGATGATGTTTATGAATATGATGATGATGTCAGTGACCCCTGCTGGGAACTGGAGAAAAAGAAAGTCAAGGTGGCTGTGTCTGAGTCTATTGGCATGAACCCCCCCCCCGAAAAAAGTTGTGATTCAGTGGTTCCAGTTGATGTTGATGATGATGATGATGACCCAGTAATAATCATAGGGAGTTGTGGTAGTCGGTTGCAGTCCAAGTGTGTCCTGCCTGAAAAAAAATCATATAGTACCCCCTTCCCATTTCAGGGCTTAAAAAAAAAACAGTCTAATAAGCAGCATCCGAGACATGTTAAAAGTAGGGGATCACAATCCCTTGTTTGGCTTTTTTTTGTTCAAGATGCAAGCAATGACTCAGCTGCTATCTTCCAGCTTTGTCAGGCACGTGTGAGTCGAAGTAAAAAGGGGAGTCATTTTGGCATGGGGGGCAGCATGCACATCTTAAAAATAGGCAAATGGCACTGTGGACCCGGCACCAGATGGTAGCTAATGTTGTAGTGGGGCGTTCACTCTCGTCATCAACCTTAATGAGCATGTTATCCCCTTCTGTGACTGTAAGAGCACGTAGGAATGTCTACAGTAGTGATGAAATAACAGCAGAGGATTACTACAGGTATGATGAGGTGGAGGATAATGATTCTGAAATGTTGTCAAGTGGTGGTGGTCAATGCAGTAAGTCTAGTGCAAGTGGTACATCAAACCCAGTGCGTAAATCTGGGAAAATAAGTTAATTTGTGGATATGTCACCTGTGTAGCCCTCTTCATCACATGTTCACCCCCCCCCCCCCCCGTACACTCACAGACCACAGCCATTTGTCACACCCTGTGCAAAATGTGCAAGTCAGCCCACGTTGGAGAATGTTTGGCCCATAACCTGAAGTACTTACCCAATAATGCAGTGTCTCGTGAACTTAATGCTGCTGTAGCTGAAATGCTGGAAACTGATCTGCCCTTCTCCTCCGTGGAGAATTCTGGATTCCGGCAGTTTGCGACACACACCTGTCCAAAATGGAAAGTCCTATGCAGGACATACTTTTCCACTCGTGCTGTCCCAGAGTTATACCATACTGTGGCCGACTCTAAGACATGCCTTTAACATTCCTCCTCTTTATTCATCCATTTAAGTATGGATATGTGGACAAGTAGCAAAACAGCAAGGAGTTCATATTTGTGTATAACTGCACATTGGGTGCAGGTACCGGGGGTTGTTTGTGCTGCTGGTAGTGTGAATAATGAGTGCAGTAAGGTGGACTGTCATGGTAGCAATCTTCCTGGAATTCAACAGCATACAATGCTTGCAATGCGCAGTTTGACCTGTTCACACACTGGTGAAAACATACTGGACTTGCTACTGACTGAAATTGATGAGTGACTGAACACCCTGTCCCTGAGAGCTGGGTTTATAGCAAGTGACAATGGGTCAAATGCATCACGAATGGTGGCTTTGTTTCAGTTCCATGCATGGCCCACTGTTTAAGTCTTATGGTGCAGGAGTTTCTGCAGCACCCTAATATAAAGGAGATGATGATAACTGCACGCAGTAGCTGTTCTCACTTTTCATGCTCTGCAAATGCCCGTGACCAGCTTTGGCAGTTGCAGATCCAAGACAGCCTACCACAGCACCGCCTCAATCAGAAGTTGTCACCCAGTGGAACTCCACTTTATACAAGGCAGAGAGGTTGTATGAACAACACAAAGACATCTCAGAATATCTTGCCATGCACACTAGCCATGACACTTCCGGGGCCTCCATGTCTCTCATGACTGAACAGTGCTGCCTCATGGACTCTGAAATAACAATTTTGAGGCCTTTTGAATACAGCACACAGGCAGTGAGTGGTGAGTCTGACTCCACTAGCCAATCAATTCCACTGCTGTGGGTGTTGAGGCAGACATTGCTGAATCTACAGCATAGCCTTGATGGTTCTAGAGACTGTGCTAGCAGTGTGTTGCTGAAACACATGCTGACACTATTTGAGCACAATCAGCACATCTTGAGCATTCAGCAGAGTGACGACTTTGTAACAGCAACAATGCTGGACCCACGATACAAATGTGGAATTGCCTCACTACTGGAGGAAGGGCCTGAACAGGTAAAAAATGTCAGCGGGCAACTGGTGTGCTTGGTTCATGGGGCACAGAAGTCACGACCCAAGTTCAGCAAACCTCTGCAGCATAATCAGGCTAAAGGTCAGTTTGGAGTAGTATCAAGCACATCCTGTAAAGGGGCTGCAGTTCCAAGTGGTCCATCATCAAAAGCGGTTGTCATTAATCCACTTTGGGGTGCTTTGTCCCAAGTCGGGATTTGTGACATAAATGATTCCGGAGAACAGGACGATGCATCAACCACTGGACTTCATGCAGCACAGCGAATGGTTGACTCATATTTGGCTGAAAACAGGCATACGTTAATAACTGATGATCCTCTTTTTATATTAGAGTGGAAAGGCCAGTGAATGGCCAGAGCTGACCTCAGTGACATTGAAATACCTGACATGCCCACCCTCCAGTTTAAGTGTCAAGAGGGTATTCAGTTCAGCGGGTGCAATAGTTCGGGATTGTCGCACAAACCTCTCTCCTGAAAATGTCTGCTTGCTGACATTCATAAAAATGAATGAGGGGTACATACCAACTCAAATTGCAACCTCAGTATTCATGCCCTGGCATGGTCATGGTTGTGCTGCTGATGTTGTAGAAATGGACCATCCTGGTGGCACTAGCAGCATTAAATGACCTACCAGTGAGGTAGATGACACGATGGAGAAAGAATTCCCTAGTGGGCAGAATTCAGACACTGATGACTGCAGGAGCAGCTTTCTGTACGAGGATGATAATGAGGTTGGTGCTGGTAGGTTTTAAGTGAAGTGGTTAAAAGCTCTCACATTTTTCTATGGTACATGTTTTGCTTTTTTCATAAAGTTAAAGCAGTGTCTCACTCTGAATGACTCAAATTGTGTTTGTAATATAGTGCACACTATATCAATCAATCAATCAAAACCTTTACGTACCCAGGCAATCACCATTATCACCTATATCCCGCCTGCCACCCATCTGTAGGTGTGTCTGACAGTGATAGTGAATGTGCTGCAGGCTGTAGCTGTTCCCCCATGACCACCGCCAGAAAAACGCTGTTAGCCAAAGCCACCAGATGCAGAGAAATGTGAGAGGGAATGTCAAAATCATGTTCCCCCATGACCACCGCCAGAAAAGCTCTGTTAGCCAAAGCCACCAGATGCAGAGAAATGTGAGAGAGAATGCCAAAATCACGTGGCACCCATGACCACCCACCGCCACCACCAGTACGCCAATGTTTTCCATTCTGTGTCCTGCACATTCCATCGCAGATGGAGTCAGACAGGAAATACTACATACATCAGGCAGAGCCACAGGGCTTATTTACTACAAAGTGAGTATGTGTACTAATGTTTCATACTGTGGAACTTCCTTTAGGTTTTTTATGTGTCCTGTTGATTTTATGAGATGCAGTGGTCAGACACATATAGTCAACTTATTTTATTTTTTTTCAGGCTAACCAACCACTCTCCTTTATTGGAGGACTATGGTACAGCAGTACTGTCTACAGCCACCTACAGGATGGGATATCCATTTCCAGATCGGTAAGTGTATCAATTTTATTTCATCATTTCTTTTTGGTTTTTCATTTTTTCAAAACAGTGCAAATCTGACTGATGAGTCATTTAAAGTAAGTGCCATGACATGTACATCACATAATATATTTGTCATGCACATCACACACTATATTACTGCAGTAGCCATGCAGTGTGAACATAGTTTGATCCAGGTTGTGAATTCACAAGATGCGTTTTCAATGTAAGTTGAGTTAAGACATAATTAGGGACAGTGACACAGTGTATGGGTTATAGGTACTGAATTCATGATTGTGATGATGATTTGGTTTTCATGTGGCTTTGGCTTAGTGACATAGCTTGCTATCTGTTAATCAGCATATATGACAGGATGGAATAGCCACACTTTAAACATAATGGGCCAGATTCTAGAAGGATGGCACAAGTTGCCATCAAACGCAACATGCGCCACCCGCACCTGTGACATTGACCCTGCGCCTATTCTGAGTAGGGGCAGGGTCGCCGCAACTAAGTCCTGCAACTTCCGACATGTGGCCAGGTATGTGCGAGCTGCGGGCATACCTGGCGGGCATGTCTGCAAGCCACAACAGCGGGGAGTGGCGCGGTCAACCCTCCCCACCCATGCCCTGATCCCTTAATCGCCAGCCGCAAATGCAGCCGATAGGTAGCCCTGGTAGTCTAGCGGCACCACCAAACTGTACATAAATAGAAACATGAATCCTCATTGCCCTGATAGTCTAGTGCCCCCACCGAACTGTACATAAATAAAAACACGAATCCACATTGCCCTGGTAGTCTAGTGCCCCCCTGAACTGTACATAAATAAGGAATCAAAATCCCGTTTCCATGGTAGTCTAGTGACCCCCAGCTGTGCCAGCCAGCACCCCCCGCGTTCCCAACGGCGACTGGCACAGCCCACCTCACACCTCCATGGCCAGCTTCTGACTGAGTGCAGTATTGGCTACTGCACAGGCGGGCTCAGAAATTGAATTTCTGCGCGTCATGCAGTGCTATACTACACTCAGTGATAACTGGCCGTGGAGGTGGTGCCAGTCGCCCGGCTGAGAAGGGTGGGGGAATGCTGGGCTTTCGGCTGGGTGGGCCTGCTGAGAAATAGGGTTTCTTCGTGTTATGTACAGTTCGAAGTGAAAACACTGGCCTACCAGAAACAAGATTTGATTCCTTGTTATGTACAGTTTGAGGAACTAAACTACCAGAACGACGTAATTCATGTTTCCTATTAATTACTGAGGAGAACCACTAGACTACCAAGATGACTATTGTATATTATTTATTATATTAAACTCTAGTTATTGCGCATGTCGCGACGGGTGACTCGCAGTTCGAGGCCGCGGGTAGGGATGTGGCGCTGCCCTGTGGGGCTTCTGCCAATGGCTATTTTGGGGGGCTGGGGGTGTGGGTAGCCCTGTGGGGCCCAACTGGGGTGTGCTGGGCATGGGGGGAGGGAAACTGTGCACTGTCCGCTGGACAGCCGACGGGTCTGCAGGACCCCCAGAAGCGTCTGTAAGTTATACCAGCTAAATGCTGGTATAACTTACATTGCCGGATCTCCTCTGGGGGTTCTTGTAGAATCCTGATGTGGGCACTTTATGGCTGCCCTTCTAGAATGGGGCACAACTGCTGCCGTAAACTCGCTAGTGCCATGTAGCAGGGGGTTTATGCAGCGTAACCGCTGTTTGGCGCAAGCAGCCTGCGCCATGTCACAGGCCACTATGTAGAATTGCGCATGTTGCAACTGCTGGTGTAAGTTGCTACAAGCGCCATTCTACTTGGCGCAACTGCAGTTACGCCAGGCGTAACCCTTCTAGAATCGGGCCCCATGTGTTATTGCAATCAAGTACTAATAACTCCTTGTTTATCTCTTTTAGGAGGAAATTTTCTGATGCTGTGTGCTGTCATTGTTGCTTTCTCCAAATAACAAAATCAATGTCATACCCCTGAGCTGGCAGACATGACGCAACAAGTAGTATGAATCCATGACCATGACCATCAGTACTGGACTGGAGGAAGATGCAGATAAAACCCGTGAAGAATTTACCAAACAATAAACCAACCATTTATGAAATTTGCTTGAAATTGAAATGCCCCCCCCCAAAAAAAAATACTTACCTTCACTGGTTTGACAGTATTCCAACACCACAATTCCTTATCAAGCATAGAAATATGCACGCCAAGTGTGACTATGTGACTTGTAACACAAAGCAAAACAATGATTACGTATGTGTGTGTGTGTGTGTGTGTGTGTGTGTGTGTGTGTGTGTGTGTGTGTGGCCTCACAACCCCAATGACACACCCTGTCATCTGTCAATCTTGGGATGATTGGCGGGTCCACGAGGGGGGGAGGGGCAACTCTAAAGAGTTTTCATTTCCTGACTTTTTGTGTTTTAACCCTAAATGATGCATTACCACATTTATTCGCATAGAATTTCCTTACTTTTTGAGAAAGAACAGAAAACTAAGAACTTGCGGACGTTGGTGGGCGCGCAGGCCCGACCAACTTGTAAATGTGTCTGTACCATCAACTCCCTCCAAATTTCAATGTAAAAGACCTAACCATGTCCAAGATATAACATTTTAAAGTTTGAGATTCTCATTCATCAGAGTTGCAGAATTCCACACCTGTTGACATTTTACAGACACAACGACTGAAAACTACATCCATGACACTAAGGCTAGGTACCCTACCAATTTCAAGCCACCACCACAATGCAAAACACTGTCTGCAAAACGTAAATTGCACCATGTAATATCTCTGCAAAAAATATTTTCTCTGACACGTAAACATCGTAATTCACATCTACAGGACATGCCATCAACACCCTCCAAATTTCAAGTAAAAAGACCAAACCGTCTCCGAGATATTTAAACTTAAAGATTGGCAAAACTGGCCTATCTATTGCATTATAAAAATCTGGCCATCTGGTCATTCCCTCACGATTAAAGATGGCGATCCAAGAATCTCGCGATCAAAGAATTTGCAGGCTCGCGATCAAAGGATTTGCAGACTCACGATCAAAGAATAAAAAATTTTGAAACTGGAGTTTTAGGCAGAAGTGCATGAAACCTATGCCTCAATAAAACGAAGCCCCCTGAGCAAAACCCACCTTCATTTCTGTTCCTAGGCCACCCCTGGGCTGAGAAATTAGATTTTTTCAAAGGGCCATCTAGTCGCTCCCTCATGATTCAAGATCGATGTCAATGAATCTCGCGGTCAAAGAATTTGCAGGCTCGCGATCAAAGAAATTGCATGCTCACAGTCAAAGAATAAAAAATGGTAAAACTCGGGTTTTTGACATAACTAGATGAAACCATCACCATGCCTCAATAGAACGAAGCCCCCTGAGCAAAACCTACCCTTATTTATGTTCCTAGGCCACCCCTGAGCTGAGAAAGATGTATTTTTACCTTGCGATGCAAGATTGCGGTCAGAGAATCTCACGGTCAAAGAATTTGCAGGCTCACGATCAAAGATCGTTAGTGAGTCACAATCAAAGAATTTAAAATGTTGTAACTCTATTTTTTGACCATTTTACATTAAACCAAAGGCATGGGTCGATAGATCGAAGCCCCTGAGTGAAACCCATGCAGGTTTTTCTTCAAGAGTGACCCCTGAGCAGAGATATCTGATTTTTTACAATCGGATTTCAAGAACAAGATGGCAGACCTCATGATCAAAGAATTCTTGGGGACAAAGATTCTTTGATTGTGAGGCTGCAAATGATTTGACCGCGAGGCGGGACGAGATGGCCCAAACCCCATTCTTTGTTCGCAAAACAACCATATACATTTTCCCATTGACTTATAATGGGAGCTTAAAACTGTAATAACTTTTAAATGCCTAAATATTTTTTCACCAAATGAAAAGCGGCATGTTCAGCCACTGAAGCTCTTTCAGATAAGTCATCTTGCAGACTGGCATGCCACACAGCGGCCGCGTAGGGCCACAGGCAAAATCTCCAAAACTGCCTAATAACTGGACAAAAGTGCATTTTCAGCGTTTTGGTGTGCAAAGACCGTAAGTCCGCCTGAAACAAACTTTGGCAAATCGAGAGACCTACCATGCCTTACTGCGCATACCAAATTTCATGCAAATCTGTTGAACGAGTCCAAAGTTATTAACGCGCATACTTTTGACTTTAACACAGAAGTGCCTTCATAACCCTAAATATAGGGACGCGACCGTGCCCCTAAAATATACATATATATATATATGTGTGTGTGTGTGTTAGCAATAACCCACAACAGAGTGTGGGGTTATAGGCATTTAATCCACACCTGGGGTGTGCTGTGAGGCACAAGGCCGCAGGCCGAGTGTCCTCACAGAGCCCCAGGCGTGGATCAAATGCCTATAACCCCACACCCTGGAATGGGTTATTGCACTTATAACATGGGTTACCTTTGACATAGGGGATAAGCATTAAAAACAAGCTAGCTCCCCTGTTTTGCTGAAAAAAAAAAAAAAAAAAAGGATTCTGATCCTTCTACCTTACAAAGTAATCCCTCACAGAATATGGTTTTCTGCAGTTTTTATGCATCTCGAACACCCTGAAATTCAGTTAGCACTGTTTTGTGTCTACTTCTGCTGCAATACAAGTTATTACCTTCACTGTGACTATGGCAGTCACAGAAACTGTGTGTGACAAACTGGTAACCATGAATTAAACTGCTTAATCATCTATAGCACCATCTACAGTTCACAGAAACTCCATGTGGGAACCTCCTAACCGTGAATTTAACTCAAGAGTTTAATCAACAGATCTTTGTACACTTCTCAAACACGTCGCTCTATCCAGAACTTTCACTACACTCATACACACATACTCAAAACAGAGTGCAAACTTGACAGGAACCTACAGGAGGTATAATAACACGGTGTAGAAGACCGACACTGACTGCTTGC